>CAJPEX010003781.1:1715-26342 GCA_905338405.1 Notodromas monacha
AAAAAAAAAAAAAAGAAAGCTGAAGATTTCTCAATTTTGCCCTGTGAATTGCAGGCTTCAAGATGTGCTTGGGGCATGTTGACGATGGGGGTTTTCTGGGCAACGGAAGTGATGCCTTTGGCAGCAACAGCCTTGCTGCCCGTCTTTCTCTTCCCTCTCACAAGTGTGTCTACAACCAAAGACATATGTGACGCTTACTTCAACCAATCCAACATGTTGTTTCTAGGTAAGGCTTTTCTAGGTCTTCGTGAATTTCACATGAAAGTAGAGAGAGAGAGAGACGCAAATACGACCAACAAACTACAAATTAAATCTCACATACTTTCCCGTTTTGCTTGAAAAACATAAATTATCATTGCAGAAAAGTTTATTGCTGATCACAGCCTCGGAGTTGTCAGTTCTGTGATTTCAGTCCAATAAGTGAAATTTTTAGACAAATGGTGGAATACGAGGGATCTAACAGAAGTTCCAACAAAAGTCCCGCCACATTGGGGCCAATGTGTCGGCTGTGAAGGCGGCTGTCGATAAAAATGGCGGAATTGCCTTGGAAGACCTGGAGGCAACCCTTGGAATTATTGCCACATTGATTTCAAGAATTCTGAGGGGAAAGCTGGGCCACAAAAAAAAAATGCAGGAAGGGCGCCTCATCTATTGAGTGGATTGCAAAACTCTGCCAGGGTGAATTTTGCAAAACATAAAAAAAATTGTCAAAACAGAGTTCATTTTTTTGTGCAGAAGAATATGTTTTCCCTAAAGAATAATGTTTTTTCAGCTTGATTAGACACTATTTTCATTTTCATTCTGAGAACTTTTGTTAGAACCCTCATAGAACAGTGTTTACCAATCTTTTTGGGCCCATGGACTGGAAAAAAAATGTGGGAACCGGCAAATTCCCAAAACATTTTCTGCAGACCAGCAAAGTTTTATACAATTTTTGCAGACTCACCAAAGTTTTGCTTGAATGTTATAAGCCAAGTATTCACAAGAAAAATTCAGTTGAGAATTTCATCAAGCAATTAGAAAGTTGGGCTTGGAGAAAGGTTTTTCAGAATGAAACATAAAAATAATGTATTTCATCAAATGAAAATTTTTCTGAAGTTTTATCAGGAGAAAAGCCAATTTAGTTTCAATCAGAAAATGCAACTGCCATTGTCCTTGCAACATTTTAAGGAAAGAGAGCAGACTTCATCCTAAATAATTTATTCTGCTGATAAAATTTCCAACACCAGCAAACAATTTCTGAGGACTGGCGCCAGTCTGCAGACCAGGGGTTGGGAACACTGGAATAGGATATCATGTATAATAATTGAGGAGAAGTGAATTGAAACAGCCTGAAACTGCCAGGGGTCCCATGCAGACACCTTTCTGACAAAGAATCAGGTTTAAAAAAAAAATGAAAATGCTCAATTTGCTGTTTGCAGCCTGAGGTGTCAAACTCCTCACAAACAATTGCGTTCTTTTTCCTGCAAAGTCGGATTTTCTTTCACAAGACACAGAATTCAGTGCTGACAGCTGCCAGGTTCAGAGAATATTGTGATGTTCAATTCTAGTGATTCTGCTCAGGTTCAGGTCCCTCTTATATAGTGGAAAGTTTGTCCAAGGCTTTCTGATGAAGAATGATTCACTTGTAGGGTTTGTAATTTAGTTTAATTATTTTGATCATTTGGTGATTCACTTGTGTGGGAGATTTTCTGAAGGTTTTCCTGGATATGTTAGTCAGGGTTTTATTCCACTGCTTTTTCTTTGTGTTTGAAATTTGTTTGTATTTTTGCCTTGTTGTTGCATAAGGTGCACCACATTTGACTTGTGGTATGTGAGCCATACCTTGATGGGTGACATCTAATTGACCTGCCTCACAGACTTTGAGTTTGGAATGAAAATTTGAAAAAAATATAGTGTGTTATTAATTCCCCCACCCCAAAAATTAACATTTCCCCTCTGATTTTTTAGAGAAAAAACGGGTATTTAAGATTTTCTTTGTCAATCATGTCATTATCCTTGCTCCAGTTTGGAAATTAGGACAGTCTGAGTTATTTGTTGCAGCCTGTTGTTGTTCATGCTTTTTTATTCGATTTTTGTCTTCAAAATGTGTTTACTTTTTCTGCGTTTTGAAAGCTGGACTGATGATTGCAATAGCAGTTGAAGACTCGAATTTGCACAAACGGATTGCCTTAAGAATCGTTCTGTGGACTGGTACAACTTTGCGATGGTGAGATAACCTCAGCATTATTCTTTTAAAGATTTTACATCTTGTTTTTTTTTTTTAACCGGCTGGGTATTTTGAAAGGGTATTGTTGGGATTCATGTGCTGCACCTGCTTTTTGTCGGTGTGGATTTCCAACACTGCGACCACCGCCATGATGGTTCCGATAGTCGAAGCCGTTCTCGAAGAAGTTTTCTTTCACAAAGCAAGTTCATTATTTTCTATTTTCGAATTATTTTCTTTTTATGAAACGATACGAATTATATTTTTTTATCCAGAGAATTATCGTCCCGCGTAATATTTCCCAAGATCCCGTAGCTGTGCTGGACGTTGACGCGTCAACCAATGACCTATTCGAAAAAGCCACCGAGTCAGAGACAATTTCCATGAGCGAAATAAACGAGGTCAGCAAGCAGCCGTGAGTTGAACGAAGGTTTTAAGAAATTGATTGTTTTCCTTATACTGTGTTATGCTGTATTCTTTTTTTTTTTGTGCTTGCACTCCAGTGTTTTGTGTTAATTTTTTGTCGAGAAACGTATCTCCGCGTTGTCAGACCTGCGCCCCTAGTTTTTGTTTGCGGAAATCAAAAATGGTAAAATATTAAATCTTTTGTAATTGGATCCATTATTTTTCTGAATTATTAGCGTGTCTTTTCTGTTTACTATTGCTTGAACTGTGCTTGCAATTCATGGCTTAATCAATTATTGAAATGAATAGTCTCTCTCTTTTCTTTCCTTCCACTTGAGTCTTCAACTGGAAAAATTTTATGTTTTTTATTTAATTTTTCTCTTGGAAAAGGAAGCTAAATGCTAAGCTCTTAATTATTATTATTTTTTAAATACAAGGACTTTTGTGTGCTGTGCACTGATTTCCCTGACTCATATCCTTCAAAAGTTGATACATCAGGTGGTACCTTGCAATTCAGCCCTAATTTGTAGCCAAACTAGGGTAAAATCGCAAAATGGTAAATTTGCAAGACACTTTATGAAATCAAGGGCAAACAGCACAAAAACGCTAGATAAGAGGCTAAAACAGGTCAAATTTCAGGAAAGAGGTTGAATTGTGACTCATTGTGAGTCAACCTTCAAGCAAATTAAAATGTCAAATTGTTGGATGGTTGAATTCCAGGAGGTTGAATTGCAAGGTACACCTGTACCCAAATACATTAGACTCACTTTTTTTGCTTCAATTCCTCGAAAAATGTGCACATGGTACTCAAGTAAATACAGTGATTCAAATCTCTGGAGGCATTTGGTCTATTATTCTGGGTTCCAAGAAAAGAGAAAAACAATATAAAATTGTATTTGGCCTTTTCAAAAATAAGTGAGTGACTGGGACATTTTACCCCTGCTTCACACTTTATTGGTCTCCACTCAACTCAAAAATAAATTAGTTTTAGGAGCAGAATGTTGCCAAATTCAACTTTATTTAATGCTTAATTTTTGTTGCTGCAAAAATGCTCATTGCCCAACTTCAAAACCTTCTGAATTTGGTATAGTTGGTGAATCTCTGGGATTTTTACTAGGAGAGATTTAACTGTATTTTAACACAATGTACTGTACCTCATCCAAGGTAGTACAGGTGGTACCTTGCAATTCAACCCTGATCTGTTGCTGAACTAGGGTCAAATTGCAAATTGGTCAAATTGCAAGACACTTCCTGCAATTCAAAAATGCAAGTACAAAAACACAAAAAAATGGCCAAAGCTGGTCAAATTGCAAGTCAACCTCCCTGCAAATTCAACTGCTGTATTTAATTGCAGGAGTCAAATTGCAAGGTACAACTTGTATTGAGTACCATAAACTGTTGCAAAATACACACACACTTGTTTTTGGCAGCAGAATAGTCAAAAATGTATCCCTTTATTCAGAAGAGGGGTACCCCATTTTTCAGCGAAAAATATGTGTACAATTCAAAACCATATCAGAAGATATTGGAAAAATCTGACTCACAACAAATATTTCTTCCCAGTAAGTGTCACAAAATGTTTCTCGATCTGTTCAGAAAACCTCTTTGATGATTAAATCTTTATTCTCACAGGCGTGAACACGACAAAAAGACAGAAAAAATGCTACAAAATGCAAGAATCGGCTGTTTATTTGCTGTGGCATATTCGGCGAATCTGGGAGGAACAGGGGCCATCACAAGCACAGCCCCAAACTTGGTTCTCATGGGGATTTTGGACAAGTACGTGTCGATAATTCTACTATAGGATCATGATTTTAAAAAGATATCCTGTTTTCACCTGCTTCACAGCTTGTATGGAAAAACAGATTTGAATTTCGCGACTTGGATGGCTTTCAATATTCCTGGAATGTTGCTGAACCTTTTCATAGCTTGGATCTGGCTTCAAATGATTTTCATAGGGTATATTATACTCGGATTTCGTTAACATGAATTCCGTTTGAACTTGAAATAGTTTTAGAAATTCCTCTTGGAAAAACACAGGTTGCCGTTGCCGTTTAAAAGGTCAAAACCCACTTCGGGTTCTTCGAATATCTCTGAAAATGACCTCGAGCAAATTGAGCCAAACACGGATGACGAATCCAAAAGAATCGGAGCAGTTTTACGGCAAAAGTTCGACGCACTCGGACCGATTTCATTCGCCGAAATGACGACCGGAATTTCCTTCATCGTCCTCATCATTCTCTGGGTTCTCAGGGAACCCGGGTTCATTCGGGGTTGGTCGGATATATTTTCTGTGTTAGTGTCAGACTCCTTTTGTGTAGGATGCACGAATCAAAAATAATGCGTCGCAAATTTATTTCACAGGAGCGTGAGTGACGCCACTCCAGCAATTTTAATCGTGGCATTCCTGTTCGCCACACCAGCAAAACCAGACTTCGGGTTCTGTAAAGGTGAGGTTGTACTGTATATATATATACATCACTGAAAATATGACACGAATATCCGATTTCACCGATATGGAATTGATAATTTTCTGTGCATTTTCCTCCAATGATGGTCTAGCGTCTGGTGCCAGACGAAAACCCAGTCATCGGAAGCTGTTGGAGTGGAGAAGCGTGCATGATAAATTGGCGTGGAATGTGATAATATTATTAGGTGAGTAAGGCAACTTCATGTTTAGTTGTGGAAATATATATATATATGTATATATACATATATATATGACTCATTGTGAGTCAACCTTCAAGCAAATTCAAATGTCAAATTGTTGGATGGTTGAATTCCAGGAGGTTGAATTGCAAGGTACACCTGTACCCAAATACATTAGACTCACTTTTTTTGCTTCAATTCCTTGAAAAATGCGCACATGGTACTCAAGTAAATACGGTGATTCAAATCTCTGGAGGATTCAAATTTCTATTAAAAATAGGTGACAGTCACTCAAGCACCTATTTTTACCTATTTTTAAAAATTAAGAGTTTTAAATTGGATGAGCGTCTTAGGCAGTAGGTATAATAAAAAAATAATAAAAATTTTAGTACACCTCAGGCATGATTTTAACACGGAATTTTCAACACATTTCCACAGACCGTTTAAAACTTGGAAATGATGATAAATTAGTACTCAATTTGACGGCAATTTCAATCAAAATACTAATTCTGACGTTTTTAAAATTTTCACATTTTCAGTTTTTGGGGTGCGCTTTGTACTCTGGAATACATTTTATTCAAATTTTAGGTTGAAAATTTCAGATGCAAGTCTTTCAGAACTGAGGGCGCATGGAACTCTAGCAATTACAGTACATATTTATTCGTTTATACTGGATACATTATAAATACAGTACAATACAGTGCATAATATAAGTGAGTTTATGTATAAATCGAATTTGGACCGGGTTCCAAAAGTTATCCTTGTAGAGTTTCCATTTAGAGAATTTGGCTTCATTTGTGTACTTTGGTAATTTTTAGGAGCTGTTCATTATGCAAACACATTTCCTACCTGCGCAGGAGGATGACTAATCCTTTATGGAGAGCATTAAATAAAAAAATTGTGTGTGTTTTTTTTTGTCTGGAACAGCTTGTTAAATTTGAGTTGCAGAACTTTCAATCCAATGAAAAAGCTCTTAAATCAAATAAATACAGGTGGTACCTTTCAATTCACCCTCCTGCAATTTGACCATCCTGTAATTCCATGGTCAAATTTGCAAGGAGATTGACTTTCAATTCAACCCTTGCTCAGCAATTTCACCTGCTTTGACACACTTTTTTGAATTTTTTAAACTTATATTTTTAAATTTCATGGAGTGTCTAGCAATTGGACTGATTCAAAAGTTTTGACCCTAGTCTGGCAATGGATTAGGGTTGAATTGCGAGGTAATACCTGTATATGGAGGTTTTACAGAAATAGCTTTGAGTCAGAGAGGTTTCATTACTTTTGGTTTTGAGTGCATACATTGGTCAGCTATAAGGATTAACAGGAAATTTAAATTGAGAAAAATTTTGACTGATGGACAAGGTCAAACCACACTATACATGCTCAGCTCTGTAAGGGTATTTTTTAATGTTTCAGGAGGAGGCTTTGCAATGTCAAAAGCATGCACTACCAGTGGTCTTGCCAACTGGATTGGTGACACATTGGCTCTCCTCAGTTCACTTCAGCCACCTGTGGTGCTGCTGATCCTGACAACTGCAACAGCTTTCATGACAGAGCTAGTGTCCAACACTGCCACTGCTGCTATCCTGTTGCCTGCCATCCCTGACTTGGTAATTCTTGACACCAATCCATGGTTTTTCAATTATTGTATGTACCAATAAACCAGCGTGTCAGTGCACAATACCTATTTAGACGTACTGTATATTGATTAAATTTATCCTCCAGTATTGTGACGTTAATTTGAAGTGATGTAGGACCAACAGCTGATCAACAAAATGCCACATTAAATCACTATTCATCTCAGTACTGCCCTTATTCAGATAATTCAGTAAGATTTATAAAAGAATGCAACCATAAGTCTATACAGTCCAAAAGAATGCACTCTTCCATTGAATTTTACTGGCAACTTGTGTTGGTGATTAGATGTTATCCTCAACAAATAAAAATGATTGGAATTTAAAATAAAACCCAACAATCAGCCTGGGACTGGCTGGGAGCCTCTGTATATAGGCTCCAAAAGAAGTAAGGTTTATTCTGTCCGTACACAACATTATTCGACTTGGAGAACTTTGGAACGCACACTCAAATGCTTTCACTCAAAACAAATATAAATTCAGATAGGATTCAATGCATAGTTTTGAGCTATGTGCACTTTAAGAATTGGCAGTGGAATGGAAAAATTTGCTGAGTTGGAGAAGAGAGAGAGGACAAAAAAAATATTTTTTTTTAATGGAAGAGGATACTTTGCATTGTCATATCAGTCCTTTGGACTGGGTTTTATTTATGTTATGAGGCTCCCACTGAAGGACCAGTTTTTGGGATGTGGGAGGATTTTTATATTGTACTAAATTGGCTTTGGCAGTCCCCAACAAATCTCCCCTGTTCCTTCAAATTGTTTCTACATGACACGCGCTGATTTTGAGAGAGATTTTAATGAATTTAATTTATTGAAGCGGTTTCAGTGCTCACAGTGCTTTGAAACCTATAGTCAACAGAAAGCAATGTTTATTTCATATATAGATGTTAGTGTGAATGGTTAAATAATAGGTTTGGATCATATTAAAATGAAGTTAGAGGATTACAAAATTATATAAGAAATTATATCAATTTCTGATATACAGTGAGACCCCAAGATGTGGACATAATTGGTGCATCAAGAGTGTCTCTAAGTTGAATTGTCCCAAAGTTGAGCCTTCTTTTCCCTTAGACTTACATTGTATAATTTTTAATTGTTGTTTTATGGAAGAAATATTCTTCACAATTCCCTGAAAAAAATTGTCTGCCACTTGAATTTGAATTAGTGAATACATTTTCAACTCAATAAGAACATTTGGAGCATTGAATAGTACGTGTATCTCTGTACTGTACATTTAAATGTTTGCATTTACAAAAATAAAATTCAAGTGAAAAAAAGTAGAGCTGGAGGAATTTTTTTTAATTAGCTAAATGGGTGGTAAAATGGTGAGAGATATACCCAAGAACTTTTCTTACTTCAATTTTAGGGTTGGAAATATCTGTTTCTTGTAATTTGGTCTGATATTAATTTCCAATGGTTTCACAAAATTTCCCTATTTTGAGTCAGTGTCCTCTTGTTGGGCCTTTTTTATTAATTTTTTATGGGAAAATGAGTGTCCCTATGTCAAATTGTCCGCAGGTTGAGGTGTCTGCATGTGGGGGTCCCACTGTAATTCTCTAAGTATATCTTGCGTTAAAATTTTTAAATTTGTATATTTTTGTTGTACATTATTATCAGGAATAAATTATCTTGCACTTCATCAATTCTTCAGGCCACCAAATTGGGCGTTCATCCGTTATACCTGATGCTGCCGTTGACAGTGACTTGTTCCTATGCCTTCATGCTACCCATTGCAACCCCACCAAATGCAATAGTCCATGCTGTTTTGCACTCGAAACCTCACATCATGGTAAGTGCATATAATGCAAGCTCTATGTGTAGAATGTGATGAGGCATCATTTCATGACCATTCTTATTCTTTAGGGAGGCACAGGTTTGATCATGAACCTGATCTGCATACTCGTGTTGAACTTGTTGATGAACTGCTACGGACCCCTGGTGTTCAACCTGAACCCAACTGGGCTCAGCCCAATACAGAGAAATGAGACTTCCTTCACATGATTATTTATTTTATGAATAACAGCGCAATAATATTTTCTCAAATGAAACATCATGGCTTTATTATACGTTGTCTCATAGCGAAGAAAATGGTTGAAAGGCTTTTATTTTTGGAAGCTGATTGAAAAGTTTTGAAGTTGAGCTTTGGTCAATATTCTCAGGGTGAATCACGATGACCAATGAAACCCTCGACAGTCGGCTTCAAGAGGTCTTCCTTATCACGATTATACTGGTATATTTTCTTGTGATGAGTTGACGGATGTTCTATTCCTGCGTATTTTTGAAAATAAATTGAATAAAAAACGCAACGCGTCGTTATTTAATGAAGGCCGGCTTAAAAAGCTTCATCTTGAAATATTTTCACGAGATCTTGACATTTATAGGAGCAATGCGTGGATTTTTTTGTTAAAAGATTACAATGTCGAAAGTCGTTAACAAAGCCAAAAGGAGCTCACGTGGAAGATCTTTCAAGTTACAAAGTTTAAAGGTACATGAAAGTACTATGGCGACACATCTGAGATCGAATAAGAGCTATACATTTTAAAATAGGCAGAATTTTCAATTCAATACTTCACTAGGATTTTCATGGCGAATGTCATAGGATTTCATTGATAATAAAAAAGAATTAACTATAATTACTGCTGTTCAGGAGTTAAATTTTGGGTCACAATAATAGGAAGAGTAAAACAAATACTGTAATTCGTACGGACTTTCCGTTTATTATTCCACATGCTAAAGGTAATCGACTTGAAAAAATGAGAAGTTTCTGCAAAGGCTTTGAAAACATCTCTTGAATTTTTTCACGACTCAAAAATATGGCCCAGTTCCATTGATTGAAATAAATTTTTTGTAGCATTTTCAGTTATTTTTATATAATAATAATATTATATAAAAATAATATTTTCATTTTTATTAGGCAAGATGTTCTTTTCACCTTTCACTTATATAAGAAACAGCAGAACATATAATTTGCTCAAAACGTATTTTTCTGTTTTCTCAAAAATACAGCATTAAAAACACGCATTCGCTATAACTGAAAGAACTCGACTTCAACAGCAGTGGAGCGTGTTGGGAAAAGACGATGCATTTCTATCCATATTTATCTCGACAAAATACAAACGGGGGGGGGGGGGAATTCATGTTGATCGATAAACATGAAAAAGAAGAGAAACCCCCCCCCTTCTCCCCGACACTGATTTTCCATGCATCAGCCTTTCATCATATTCATCTCCTCATTCAGCCCCATTTTCTAGCTCTTCCTCGCATTTCCAGCACCACCACCACCAACAGACGGCGAAATGTGAATTTGAGCAGCATTGGGGCCAGCACCAGCAGCAGACGACGCACACACGGTGATGCAGGGCTGCTGCTGCTGCTGCTGCTGCTGGTTATCTGGCCCAGTGGCGGCGGCCTTCGGCGACACCGGAGACATGGGCAGCGACGTCCGTGGCGCCTCGTGAATGCTCTTTCTTTCCAGGCCGCAAACGCCGGTGGGACAAGTGGAGCAAAGCACTGGTTTGTTGACCGGCGTCACGGCCACTTGGCGGATCTCGCAAGACCCACTCGACTGGAAAATAAAAAGAAAAGAAAAAAATAGAGAGAGACGGAAACGAGAAAAAAGACAATGAATTCTTCCGATTATGTTTTTTTTTTTACAATAGGGAAGCGTGAATACAATGGGAAAGAATACAAAAATAAAAATAAAAATATGACTTGGCGAAATCGAGATCGAAAGTTCGATTGAATTCTTATATTACGACATGTATACAAAAAAATCGGGCATTTAATCAGCTAAAGCGCCGAGATTTCAGAATCGGCGTGCTGAGGAAATAAAAAGGAAGCAGCTTATTATTGCACACCAAATTTTTTTTTTACCAAATAAGTTCTCCGCTTAATTAAATGAGACATAGATCATTAATATGAAAAGATTGCTGAGTGAGCACGAAGTTCTCCAGAAAATGTCCAAAAAATCTTCCAAATGATGCTCAAATTTTCTGGGGACCTTTTGGCTGTTTTACTGTAACAGGAAAGAGAAAAACAATAAAAATTCAAGATCTTTTGTTTTGAAATGAAATGAAAGACTAATAGGGCAAATAAACTCTTTTCTTCAAATTCTGCATCCCGTCAGTCCCTTTAAAGATTGACAATTTAAAGTCCAGAAAGTCCCAAATTATTTTTTCTATGATATTCGTCCTTTTTTCTCCAAAAAACACGCTGGTTTCCCCCGACTTGAAAAATCATCCCGAGTTTAGCTTCCTTCTTTTTGCAATTGGATTTGAACAAGTTTCGACGGTATATATATTGTATACCTCTTTCGGGGCGGCAACAGTGAGGACGCCATCGCAAGAAATGGTGGAAGTGACGGACTCGGGCCTCACGCCCTTGGGCAACAAGTACCGGCGCACGAAGTGCCTGGCAACGTACCCATGGTCATCCTCCTTCTCCTCGTGCTTGCCCTCAATCACGATGTAATTGTCCACGGTTTTCACAGAAATCTCATTCGGGCAAAATTGCTGCACGTCCAACATGATTTGAAACTTGCTCCGGTCATTGGACACGTTCGAAACCCCGCTCCGCAACCTGGTCGTCATCCGCAACTCGGACCGGCGGGTTTCGCAACCCGGATCCGCAATCAGAGATATTCTGTCGAGAGTGGGAAGACAGTTTTGAGGTTCAGAGCAATGCGTTACTTCTGCAAACGAAGTTTCATGGATTCCAGATGCTTGGGCCAATATTTTGTTCCAGGTCCTGGAATAGCGAGGCGTTGATTCATCCTCGAATGCCATCCTGTGAAAAAAATTAATTAATAACGGAACCACAATCCATAAAAAAAATTTGAAATTGACGCTGCTCAATGCTGTGCAGGCAGTATATACGGGATTTCTGAGAAGCCAAACTCAAGCGACATCTATGAAGAGGAAAACTAATTACTGTACCACGTAAACTCGAGCTAGTAGTCGAGCATCACGAACCCTCAAGGAGATGGCGCACTCCCACATTTTGTGCAAAAAATTGTTCAAAAACCAATCCACGTGTAAGATTTTTATTTCAGTTGACTGCAAATATAATTTTCAAGAATGATAATGACAGTATAACTAAAAATTAAAAAAATAATGAACAGAAATTGAGTAATTTAGATCCTTACTTCATTACTCTCGGAGTCTCAGCACAGTCAGCAGAACATACACAATCTTTTTTATTTGTACTGCACAAAATATTGTAAAATTTCGATGCTCCATCCGGGTAAATCCATAAACATTAACATTTTGCCTTCCCTGTTTTATAATTAATTTTCTGATGTGAAAGTTGAAATGCGCTTTCATTTAATGGCAGCTTCCAGATCAATATTTCTGCCATCCTTCATGTCATTGTTACTTTGAGAAGGCATAAAATTATTGGAGAAATTTTTAAAATACAGTATAACAAATACTTCATTTTCTTGAATACAGTAGCAAACACACCTCTTTGTGAAAACCGAAATTTTAAAAATTTGAGTTGCACGTGTTTATCAGGCATAAATGTTTTAGCAAAAATGGAAAATTTGTAGATCATGTCATAGTTGAACCAGCAGACACAATATGGTTGAATTTCAGATTTAAAAAAAAACGAAGGCTGAATTCCCTTCGAGCTAAGTATCAAAGAGAATTTTACAAGAGCATATTAAATTTTCTAACTGCTGGTCATAACTCCGTTATTTCATTCCTGAACGAAATCAGTTCACTCCTGATCGTGTGATTTATTCAACGTAACACTTTTGTAAAAATGTTCATCATCTGCAAAATGTAAGGTGCGCCTCGTACACCTCTATTAAGGTAATATAGCGGAGGATGAGTGATACTTGAAACTTGAGTAACTACGATACAACCATTTTAGTATTATTTATTTTAAACAGCATTTTGAAATATAAGCGTTGAATTTGTGCCTTTTTTATTACTTTTGTTATATTTTTTAGTTTTTTTAATCTTTAGTTGCAGAAAAGAAGCAACTATAAACACAAGGATGAGATGGAAGAAATACACTTCAGACTTATGGTTTTAATCTCACCTTCAAGAAGTTTTCCACTTTTTTACAATGAAAAGTGTGAGTAATGGAGTAATATAAGCGATTTATTTGAGTAAAGAGTAAGATGTATACAGGAATAGGGATGGTTCTGAGTGTCTTCACAGCTACTGGAATGGGATGACCTCCATGGGCTTTTAATAATCTCTCTTTTAATGAAATGAGGGCGATATTTGTTTGACTGTATACTGAAGGCTAGTTGTTGGTAATCTGACAACAAAAAATGCCCTGGCACTATATATAATGGTAAAATAAGTATTAGTTGAGGGCTTGGAGTTCCTTGAAAATTAAAACTCTTGAACCAAAACCAGGACAGCTGCACTGGGTTCCTATGAAAGGAAATCTATCACAAATTTTGTTGGTTTTTATAATATAGTCAAACCCCACACAAAAGCCTTAATTTGTGTGACACATTAGTCTGTTATGTGAAAAGTCTGTTGTGCAAATTTAATAATTTAAAAATTAACATTTTTACTTTTTACAATTAATTTTACACCAACAGAAGCCTGTTGGGTGGATTTTGTCCATTAGGGAGGAAGGAAAAACTGTGTTAGGCAAAAAATCCCTTAGGCAGGAGGTCTGTTAGGCAGGGGTTGACTGTAACTCAATTAAAACTGTTTGCATGAGACAAAAAGCAGAATCAATAAAGTGGTTCCAGTAAAAGTATCCACTGCAGTGACTCTGTTGCAAGTTAGGTTTTTAATATGCTATGTGTTGTACAGTAGTTTGAGGAAAAGCAAGAGATGATGCATGCTGGGTTTATGTTCTCATCATTATTTTATTTTTATTTTTTTAGTTTGTTGTGCTCTCAAAAAAGAGTTATGGTCATTCTTTCTAGACTTATTATGTCCTCGAAATAATGAACCATTTAGAAAGGCTCCTCTCATACAGTCAGCTTATTTCTATATGTATACAGCTGTCCAGAAAATGGCAGACTTTTACCACATATGACAACATCCCAATAATTGCTGCATCAATGCTGTGAGTGGAGCATTACAGACTGCATTTCCTCCACTGTGTACAAAGAATAAGTTAATCCTTATCTCATCGTTTAAAGGATGAAATCGACCTTCAATAAGTTCCTACTCTAATTGTTTTCTGGGACTCAATAGCCATCGAGCATGATCCCTTGTGACTTGAAGACGAATCCACGTCATGAGATCAATTTCTTCATGCAAATGATGCCGGGGGTCATCCGTCGAGCAAAAATATGTCAACGATGATGATTAGGCGTCTGTCCAGGTTTTTGGCAGCATCAGCTCGGCAAAATAATGTTGGCCTTGTGCTGGGAGATGGATTTGGTAATGCTGGGTACCACTCAATGGAGCCAAGTCCCATGACAGTTGGGATCATTGGGGCTGCTTTTCGTGGAGGCCAGGTTCTCTTAATTATCTCTTTAGTTGAATAATTTTTCAGCTGTCATTTTGAACATAATGTACAGGTAGAATGAAGTTGCAATTGATATACTGTACAGCCCAGTGAGCAGGAAAATGTCCATTTTGGGTCCAATTTTTATCCAAAGCAACTTGTCCACGAATCTTGCCAAAAAAGGACAAGTTGCGGATAGTTGCTTTGGATGAAAATTGGACAACATGTCCAATTCTGATCCATAAGTCATCCAAAAGTGGATGACTTTTGGATCAAAAACGGACAAGTTTTGGATCAAAAAAGGACCAGTTTTGGAGGGAACTGAGACAGCTTTTGGATAAAAATCAGACAATATGTCCAATTTTTATCCTAAAGTTGTTCCAGTTCCCTCCAAAATGTATATATATTTCAAATCAACATAATATTGGAATAAAAGTTTTCCAGCCCAATATTCATAGTGTCAGCTTCTCTGCCTCTACAAATTAAATTTTATACAAGCTGAATCCATTTGCCTGTAATTAATGGAAAATTATATTATTCCTACTATCAACTCAACTATTTTATTTTACAGATTATTATATCTAGCATGCTAATTACACCTGTATCTAATGTACCCTATGTATATATATATATATATATATATATATATATCTAGAGTTCTATATTTTCCTATCTCACCTCTTAAAGAATATCCTATTTCTCCCAGGGATCAAACCCAGGAACTCCTGCATGAGCATCTGGCCCCTTAGCCATACAGCCACAGACCCCTTCATGGAATCTCATTTGGTTTATGTGGATTTAGCTTGTGGAGACAAGTCACAAGCTAAATCCACATGTTACCAAACTTGTCCGCCAATTTTGGATAAACTGCAGACAAGTTTGGAGAACTTATCCGCCAGAAACTGGCGGATAAGTTCTACAAACTTATCCGCAGTTTATCCAAAATTGGCGGACAAGTTTGAAGAACTTATGTATAATTTCTCCAAACTTGTCCGCCAGTTCTCCTAAATTTGTGGACAAGTTTGGAGAACATGTCTGCAAGAGAACTGTACTCTGGTGGACGAGTTCTCCAAACTTGTCTGCCAGAGAAAAAAATTGTGTTTTGGTGGACAAGTTCTCCAAAATGTGTCCGCCAGAGCACAGTTCTTTTGGAGAAGTTCTCCAAAAAATGTCCGTAGAACTCATTTGGATGAGTTTGGGACATTTTTTGGAGATTTTCATGCTCACTGGGAGTAGTGGTCTCTATAGTACAGTTGAACACTAGCTCCCTATAAAACAATCTTTCTCTCTAAATAGTTCATTCAACTAAACCTGATACAGAAACAAGCTGAGGACCTTGTGCTCTAAATAAACTTTTATTGCTATTTTATTTTCAATGTCAGGAAATGAGTGGGTGTATGCAGTCATGTCAGATGTCCAGTTTTATTTTGTGGATTGTATTTTCTTTTATTTTTGTCATCAAATTGTGCTTTGTTTCCTGCTTTGAAGTGATCAAATGTCTTTGAGGGGATTTTGGTTGGGTGGGGAGGGGGTTAATTTGGATGTGGAAATCTTGATTGTACCTTGTGAACGCTGAAAAGCGGCAAATAAAGTGTTCTGTTCATTCATTCATTCAAAACAATCTTGTGTAGAACAATTTTCTCAGCATAAAAATTTGTGTGTGGTCTTATNTTGTGAACGCTGAAAAGCGGCAAATAAAGTGTTCTGTTCATTCATTCATTCAAAACAATCTTGTGTAGAACAATTTTCTCAGCATAAAAATTTGTGTGTGGTCTTATAGGTGTGGGAGATTTTACTTTGTCTGCAGCATGCCAACCTGCGTCAAACTTTAAAAACTCTAAAAAAAAATTTAAGGGGCTATTTTTTAGAGTTCCTAAAGTTTGACTCAGGTTGATTTGGAGACAAAGTAAAATCCTTGACTTGTGACAGAAGCCAATCAAAAGAAGTAAAAAAATTGTTCAAAATATAGTATAATTTGAGATTCTATATTTCCCAACTGCACTCTTATTTATTCAACAGCTAGAAAAAAAACTGGCTGTTGCTTTTTTTTTAAACCTAGCTTATAACACCTAGTGTGACAGAAACATGCACCAAAAAATAAAAACTGTTGCCAACAATGTGTTTCACAGCAAGCTGTTCTGCCAGGAAATAGAAATTTGTCATAAATTTTGCTTTTACAAAGGTTCTTGGATGAATGAATGAACAGAAAACTTTATTTGCTGCTTTTCAGCATTCAATGAACGGCAGCCGAAAAATCCGCGCCAGAAAGAATAATCGTCACGCGGGATTAAAAAAAAAAAAAGAAGTGCCAAAGGCAAGCCAGTGCCAATATACCTTCTGGTTATTTTTAATATTGCCCCAAGTTACATGGATTATTGTTTCAATTTTGAAATTTCAAATGTTTACTGTTGTATTTCATTGGATTTGAAGTACTCGTTGTGTCTTGGAAATTTTGTTATACTCGTATGCGGGAAATTTTTCTATGTGAGCCACTTTGGCCACAGCTTTGCCCACATTTAATGAGGTTGTTTTTCACCCAACAAGTTGTTCGTTTCATTGAGGACACCCGCAGCGATACATTTTTCCAAGGCCAGGGTGATTCTTATTACAACTTCCTATTACATTGGAAAGTTGCTGAGGATTTTGAACTTTCCAACTCAAACGTTTTGGGGAGCAAGCAATCAAAGAAGCAATAATTATATATACACCAGGTACCTTGCAATTTGAACCTAATCTGTTGCTGGACTAGTGTCAAATTGCAAATCAGTCAAATTGTGAGACAATGTCAAATGGCATGTTTTCTACATGGCATTTGATGCTGTTTCATGTCTCTCTACTGGTCAAATTGCGCAGCAGATGTCAAATTGAGAGTCAACCTCCCAGAAAATTTTACTGTCAAATTGTGGAATGGTTGAATTGCAAGAGATCAAATTCCAAGGTACCACCTGTATATAAATGAATGAATAAACAGAACACTTTATTTGCCACTTTTCAGCTTTCACAAGGCACAACCAAGACTCCCGCATCCAAACCCCCTCCCCACTCAACCCAACTCCCCCCAAAGACATTCAATCAAAGGTTCTTTTGGCCATTGGCATCAAAACCAAAGACTTTCTGAGCAGAGAACATCAGTTATGACATTTCATCTGTGTTCAGGGCTTCTATTGAATTGATGACCATTCAAACCTCCTTTCACATTTCTGACCTTCAAATACAGTCAAGCCTCATCTATATGGACTTAATTCATGCAACAGACAAGTCTGTTAGGCAAAAAGTCCTTTAGACAAAATTCAATTATACAAAAAATTAAAACTTTAAATTGTCAACACTAATTTTAAACCAACAGAAGTCTGTTTGAAGGATTTTGTCTCTTGAGCAGGAGTGAAGACTGTCTACAGAGCTGGTCTGTTAGGCAAAAATCCCTTGCGCAGTAGGTCTGTTAGGCAGGGGGTCACTGTATAGATTTGTGTCAGCAATCCATCAAAATCTGGTGCACAGTTGGTTTCAATGTGTGTCAAGATCAAGATGAATAACTTCTCCAATCAACAGTATGAATCAAAATAGTGTTTCCTTAAAAATGCAGTGTACTACATGGCAAGTAGCTCAATGTGCGCATTGGTACAGTATTTATTCTCTATATTGGTTAAATTCTCCTAATAATTTGATGCCTCAGAAATACAATCCTTGGGACATTTTGAACCATCTGTATTGGCAGCAATCAGCCCCATTCAGACAATGGCACTGCAACGGTGTTGCCAACGCCAATATCAAAGCAGTCCCCAGCCCAACGCCCCCATTCTTTGCTGGGTGTAAAGTTTCAATGAGATGAAATGGAAAAGTAACGCAAAGTTAACGGAATTCATCACACAATATACATTGTATAGAAAAAATGAATGCTACCGTCCCCGGTAATCCTTTAGGGTTATTGCAATACTTTTGTGAATGCATTTCAGAACTTTTCATCCTCATCCTCAAAATTTTATTTATTTTTAATTATTTTTTTGCAGAGGCGAGTTGGTACCGATCATGGACCTCATGCTATTCGACACGGTGGATTTTTGGAGGCAGCCATCAGGGCCTTAGGTAAATTAAGTGAAACTTTTCACGTCTATCTTTTTTCCCCTGCCGGTCCTGCATACATTTTGATATAATAAATATTTTCGCGATTACAATTTCCGAGGGCAAATTTGCGTCCTAACAACTGAGCGGATCTGTGTCTTTATTGATTCCTTCTTAAAGACAATGTACAAAGTTTCAGGGGTTTCTTTGGGTGAACGGGATGTCAGACTTTTGATCTATTTTTTTGTTGCTATATATTTTCAATCTGGCATTTTTTTTCAAGATATGATGGACGGGAATACTGACAAAACCTTTCAAACATTTTCAGCTTGATTTTTGATGAATTTAATCTTTCGTGTTATTATTTGCCAAAATACAGTATAACGACAGAATATAACTCACTGTATTATCCATTTTTTGGGGGAAAACCTCGATGTTGGACTTATTCCTTGCTGAATTTTTCTATAAAATAACTCGGAACTGGAATTCCTATACAAAACTTGGGCTTATAAACTTGGACTTATAAAGAAACAATCATGGGTATATAAATGCGTCTTATAATTTAAAATTGAACTTCTATTATTTTTCTTAGGACATGAAATCAAGGATTACGGGGACTTGAGAGTTGAGGATTTACAAAACATTCAGCCGAAATTGGCGAAGACGCGGATTAATAACGTCCATATCATCGGAAGCTACATGAAAGAGGTGAGCATTTTACCATTTCTCGTCAGAGATTGAAACCTAGTTCCTTATAATAACGAAATCAAAGTCAAAAGTAATTTTCAATATTTATCGAAGACTGTCATCTGTGTGACTATACTGTATTAGTTAGCAGCATATAATTTAAGTGAAATCTATTTAGTTCGATTTCATCAGAAATTTATCGAAAATGAAAAAAATGTCGCAAGATAAAAATACAATGAAAGAGAATGGATGAAACTCTTGGCCGATAATTCAACTGAAAGCGACTTCCCGAATGCTTTCGAACATTTACTTTTCTTGAGTTTGAAACTCACTAAACGTTTTGGAATCCAGTATATAGCATCAAAGATTGTTCATTTCGTGGTCATGAATTAATTTGAGAATTTCCTGATTGAGGTCCGGAAAATGTTATTTTTTGTTTAAAGAAGTAATGCGTAAATGAGGGGAAAAATTAAGCCTCGTCGAAGCAAAACAAAATATTACAATAAAATCGGATGTTTGATTGCTGATTGTCCTTCAGATAATTCAGCCTCAGGTCAGCATGCTTCCCATTGATAAAATTTCTGAAGAAAAAGAAAAGTACATTCACCTGTATTTGAAAGTTCCGGAAATTATAATGCTTTTTGCTTAAATTAAATTCGGAAAACGACATTTCTTGATTAAAGCTAGCGGAAAATAAATTGCCTGGAGGGTTGTTTCATAAGTTTTGAGACTTTTTGACATAGATCCAATGGAGATTCAAACATTCCAAAGAAAAATTGTACTTGCATAGCCCCATCATTTGGTAACACTTCAGGGTTGTTTACCTTAGTCTTTGCCAATTTTAATAATTATTTTTTCATGTTCTTATTGAGTAGAAAATATATTCACTGAATCAAATTCAAGTGGCAAACAATTTTTTCATGGAATTCTGCAGAATATTTCTTCAATAAAATGCCAATTAAAAATTATATAATGTAAGTCTATGGGAAAACAAGACTTGACTTAGGAACAATTCAACTTAGGGACACTCTTGATGCACAAATTATGTCAGCATCTCAGGGTCTCACTGTAATTTATTTCATAGTAACATTCGCTAGATATAATATATGTATCTCAGGGAGGTTATTCTGATATTCTTTTAGAAGAATGCAAATTTCATTTCATATTGCTCTATACTGTATACAGTACTTAATTTTTCCATTATTTTAGCTTTTTTGATGGACACATTAAACAGCCAATAATGACACAGAATAATTTTGTCAACTTATCCAGGCGGTTCGAATGTACAGTAACGTCAGTATGTGAAACTGCAGTGAACTTATTCGTGTATAGATGTCGCAGCGAGTTCAGCAGTCTTTGCGTGAGAACAAATTGACCATTGTGTTGGGCGGCGATCACAGCATCGCCGTCGGCACTGTGCATGGACACGCGACGACCGTCGTCGACGACCTGGCCGTCGTCTACGTGGACGCCCACGCCGACATCAATACCCCGATGACGTCACACACTGGACGGAATGCCAGTGTCGCTGCTGTGCGGCGAATTTAGAAAGTACATTGACTTCCAGCTGGATGGCTTGGAACCCCTGGCCTGGCTGGAGCCTGTGTGAGACCATCTTGCCCTTTTATTTTGTCTGCGGGTGGGAATATGAGGGTTAAATTGGTTCAAAAGTTTTGAGACATTTTGAAACAGATCCAACAGAGTTTCAACAACTAAAAAAAATCACTCACATACAATATGCTGTACTGTAGTTTCATCATTTGGCAACACTTCTGTGCTGTTCAACATACCCTCCACCAATTTCAATGCATTTTTCATGCAATAAATGGAATGATCAATTAAAATAGTGCCAAAAATTGAGTTCTGTTAATTGATTAGGTATGGACTTCCAGACGTTTCTGATGCAACTATATACAGTGTGCATCTTATGCAGAAATACTTTTTTTCAACATTGTAGGAAAAAATCTTAGGTGTGTGACTTATACAAGGTGACCATATACTCAATTTCATGTAGTTTTTATAAAATAAGGCCCTATTTAAAGTATATTTATAATACTGGTGAACCTCTACAACTCAAACCTCCCTAACTCAAATACCCTTCTAAGTAAAATATTTTCAGGTCCCCATCAGAATCCCCTTAGAAGCAATACATTAAAAACCTGCTTAAGTTGAAGGCTTTTCCCCTCAAACCTCCATAAGTCAAATTTTCTGTGGCCTGTTGACCAGTATTTTCTTGACCAAAGAAAGAAAAAAGCAATGAAAACATAAATTTATGTGTTTCAAAAGAAGTGAATTGGGCAATTGAACCCCTGCCTCCAAGTTCAGCATCCTTTCAACTCATTTAAGAAGCCATTTATAAGCACCAGAATATCACCATTTACGATTTTGGGCAATTTTTCCAAGTTTCCCAGAAAAATGACTTCTTACTGTAGCTGTTACCTTTATAATTCAAAACCTCCCAAAAGTCCAAACCTCCTTAAGTCAAAAATTGTATGGTCCATTGAAATCAAAATTAAAGAGTATAGAGAGGTATGACTGTACTTTGTCACTGATGTCAACAAGAAAACATCAATCTGCCATATAGTAGCTATTAAATTTAATTTCTTAAAATGAGTTTTGAAGAAATTGAAACAAAATCACAGTATCATCAGCAGATATTCAGTCATATTTGTCATGGCTATATGAATGTTTGGCAGCTTCTAAAATTGTGGCAAAGATCAGGAAAAAGAACAAGCAATAATTTTCATTTCTGTATTTAAGAAATATTTTCTCTCCTACAGGATATCTTGTAAAGATTTGGCTTACATTGGACTGCGAGATGTGGAACCTTGGGAACGGTGAGTACAGAGTGGGCCAAAAAAAGTGAACCACTTTTTGACTTGGAATAGCTTGGTAAGAAATTGAGCTGTGACAATAATGTAAAAAGCACCAAATAAAAGCTTGTTCAATTCTCTTTCAAATGGTATGTAGCTATATGCTTTTAAGTGCCAAGAATGGCTACAAATACAATTTTAGGGAAAACTTTCAGAAAAAAGTTTGTCAGGCAACTTTCTCCACTGAGCTTCTGGTCTGGAGAGCTGTTTGTATGAATAAGGAAATGCAGGATGCAATAATTTAAACAGAAACTTCATGGTGTCTTGTAGAGCCTGCACATGTTCCCAAAATTCAGAAAGACGGGGTGACAAGGGGGAAGGAAATCGGCAAGATAGGATGCTGCAGGGCTTCTGCCCTGCATGCGTGTTGCTGGGGGCTGGCCTCATGGATCCCAGTGACCCGACTGCATGCAATTTTTTCTGGATGACTGGATTGCTGAAACTGATTTTAAGTTAAAATAATTTTGAATTAACTGATTTTGAGCAATCAGGACATCCAGAAAAAATGTTACATGCAGTTGCTGGTCATTGGGAGCTGAAAGGTGCACCCAGCAAGCAGGACGCATGAATAACAGGAGCCCTACATCAGCTTCCTGTCTTGCCAAGTTCCTTCTCCCTTTTCACCCCCTCTTTCTGAATTTTGGGAATGTGTGCAGGCTCTACAAGACACCATGCATGAAGTTTCTGCTTAAATTATTGCATCCGGCATTTCTTTATTCATGCAAACAGCTCTCCAGACCAGCGGCTTATAGTGGAAAAAGTTGCTTGACAACTTTTTTCTGAAAGTTTTCCTTCAAATGGTTTTTGTATCCCCTTCAAACCCCTCACTTGAAACCATAAAACTACATACCATTTCAACAAGAATTGAACAAACTTTTATTTGGTGCTTTTTTCATTGTCACAGCTCAATTTCTGGTACTTTGCTGTTATCTCAGTACCCATTTTTCTTTGTCTTGTTAATTCAGCATAAATTAGGTTAGGTCAGGTTATGTTAATTGAAAGATATTTGTAACTAACATAACCTGACCTAACCTAACTTTACCTAACCCCCTCCCAAAATCAGTTTCAGCAGAATGTGNATGTGATATCAGGGTTGCACTGAATCATTTGGGCATTTTGGAATATAACATGCAGTCCATTGATGATATTGGCGTCAAGGAAGTCATCAGACAAGCGCTGATGAGGATCAACCCCGAACTCAGGTTTGCTCGAAACATATTATTGATTTAAATTATTCGTGTTTCGAATTTCAGAAATAACTTCTACTTTGATTGATGAAACATAAACAGGTCTCACATCCACCTAAGTATCGACGTTGATGCCATGTGTCCTGAATTTGCTCCTTCTACTGGTCTTCCAGGTGATGACATTATTAATTAGTTTGAGATACGAGTGGATTGCGATAGGAAGATTTGTTCCGCATGATGTAGCAGAAGAAAGTTTTTCTTACATTGTTATTAAAATTGCAATCCTGTTTGCGATGCCACCATATATAGTCAGCATGATTTTTTTTGCAATCGTGAATTAGTTTGCCTCTTTTCATCTTGGCAATCAATTTACGTATTGTATAACGGATCAGAGTATGTTGAAGATTTCAGATTCATTTATTTATGCCCGAAGAAAAACGTCGCACAAATTTTTAATAATTTTTTCTATTCATTAAAATACAATACAGTATCATCCCAATGTTCACTGACACGCTTTCCTTGTGAAGAGTGCTGATTTGAATGGTTTCACTCATTTTGATAGAATATAATGGTTTCAAATGTGCCTTTTATTCTAGTTGAAGAGAAAAATACAGTTAAACCCCAGTATGAGGACATAATTGGTGCATCAAAATTCAAGAGTGTCCCCAAGTCAAAATCCCTCCAAGTCTAGTCTCATTTTCCTTTGAACTTACATAATAAAAATTTAATTGATGTTTTATGGAAGACATATTCAGCAGAATTCCATGAAAATTTCTTTTTGCCAGTGTAAATTAATACAGTCAATATCTTTCAACTCAATAAAATAAGAACATGTATGGATCATTGAATACTGTACCTCTGTATATAGTATATTGAAATGTTGGCGTCTGTAAAAATAACACTCAATTCAAAAAGACAGAAGGAAGTCCCTCTGTGCTGGAAGTAATTTTTTTTCAATTAGCTGAATGGTTGGAAAAATGATGCGAGAAATGCAAAATAATTTTTCTTGCCTATAAATCTTTGGGTTGGAAATATCTGTTTCTTGCAATTCAGCTTGATAAAAGTCAATTGTCCTGAAACTCAATTGCAATTTAATCATGCAATGTCTGCATGTTGAGTCAGTGTCCACATCATGTCATGCCTTGTAAATGCATTTTTTATTGGAAAATAAATGTCCCTCTATTGAATTGTCTGTATGTTGAGGTGTCTGCATGTGGGGGTCTCACTGTTAGTGAATTTTCCCACTCATAGGCCTCCAGGGTTCAAAAATTAAGGGTTTTCAGCTTTTCAATGCTCATGGGCACCAAATGTGTCAAACATATCTCAACTATCCTGCAGACAGGTCAAAAGGGTTACATTAAAAAAATGCCTTTTAGTACTTTCCTGTTATCTCTGTACCTACTTTTCTGTTATCTCTGTACCTTCCCTCTGACCAATCCAACCTGACCAAACCTAACTTCACCTAACCGCCTCCCAAAATCAGTTTCTGCTTTCTTT
>CAJPEX010003782.1:0-11163 GCA_905338405.1 Notodromas monacha
TAAATATTTGCATACATTTATTCTAATAATGATGTTCCCTGGTATTTGCCTTTCTTGCTGAAAAAGATGAAAGGTGGTGAGGAACTCAGATCACTTCTTTCAAACTTCATGAGCAAATTAGAGGCATCTGAACCTTCAAGCAATCAGAAGTGATTTGACTGGCAGCTTGTAATGGTTTGTGAGTAATAACTTCCTTCCTTCCAAGACCTTTTATTCCTTTGAAGTGATAACTTCCCTTCAAAGTTCTAAAATAATTTTAAGAAGTGAGCGCCAAAAAATGCAATATGTATAACCAGTTCTGCCTATGGCATTTCCCTGTAATCATTGTAATTTTGTCAATACTCAAGATATTTCCAATTTTAAAATTTTTGAATGTGGCAAACATCAAGGCGCTTTTTATAAAGTTTTCAAAAGTAATTTTCATCAAGAAATGAATTTTTGCCACATTTGTAAATTTGATTTTCCAAAAAATTCTGTTTTGTTCATTTTAGAGCTCATTGTAATTTTTCAATATTCTTTCAATTTCAAAAATTTTCCAAGAGTATGTGCGCAGGGAACTTTATGAATTTAGTTTTTTTGTTGAAATGATTGAAAATGGTACAGATAAAAATGAGAATGTAAAATTATGTTTTTGAAATTTTCATATGGTTTTGAAAAATCTTTTGGCATTTTGCAATAACTTAGTCAATTTTAAAGCATAAATAGTTCATTTTAGCTCATTTTAATTTTTCAATATTCCTTCAATTTCAAAAATTTTCCAAGAGTATGGGCGCAGGGAACTTTATGAATTTAGTTTTTTGTTGAAATGGTTGAAAATGGTACAGATAAAAATGAGAATATAAAATTACGTTTTTGAAATTTTCACATGGTTTTGAAAAATCTTTTGGCATATTGCAATAACTTAGTCAATTTTAAAGCATAAATATTGTTGAATATTGTTTCAATTTAGACATTACATTGAGCATTTTAAGAGTGCTCCATGGCTCCTACACTGTTTACTATGTGTTTTCTCTGTAACCAGGAGCAGTCCCCTTTCTGAAGTCTCTCAAGCATGGGCACAAGAGAGGGACTGCAGCCACCTGGGGAGTGGGACTGGGACTGGGGAAAGGGGGAGCAGCTCCTTTCTGGTGGATACTATTTTAGCTCTGGCGAGATGTCCCTTCACGGATTTTCCAATTTCACTGGATTTGTTTAACTTCATTGTTCTTTCAACAGCCTGCTGTTGTAGCATATGGGAAACTAGGATGTTTTTTTTTCCATTAACGCTTTCTGTGCATCTGCAATAATTTTTAGATTTTCCTGGATATCTTTTTCCATATAGGATAATTCTTCAATATTGGACTCAAACTGGCTAATTTGATGTCTTATAGCATCAGCTCTTTTTGCACTGGCATTGGGAAGTTCACTTCTGTATTTGATAATATTTTTCCTTGTTTCATTAATTGTTCTTTGTAAGTATGCTGCTTGCTCTTGGGGTGAATATGTGAAATATTTGGCTGGAAGGCTATTTACCTGATAAATTCCAGAAATACTACCAGAAGCTTTGAACAAAGTGGACGGTTTGGGATCTTGTATTGTTCCTAGAGAGGAAATAAAATCTGGAGTAATTTGGGCACTCTTGGGAACTTTTGAAAGGATCTTGGTGGGTTGTATAGGTGGTGGATTATTTTCCGAAATGGGAATAAGATCTCCTGATGCTTCTGCTCCTGGTACTGCCATAATTTTTACTTTTAACTAAAAAATACACAAAACAAAAGTTTATTTGTTGTTCAGTCCTTGCCTCCTTGGGTATCTTTGGTTAATCTTTCTTGGGTTCTTCAGGGGTTTCAAAATCTTCTGGTCTTTTTAATTTGAAAGTTGTTAATTGGGGACAAAGGTTAGTTACTGTTTCTAATGCATGTTTGACTAACCCTTGTTCCTTCTGACCATACGCAACTGCAAATATTTGTTCTACTAATTTACTGTTATATTCAGTTGCTTTTTGCTTGCCAGATTTTTGGGGAGTAGTTTTGTTTGTGGTCAAAGTTTCTTTTTTCTGATCAGACATATTACTCAATCATGTTTCGCTTTGAGGTTTTTTAATTACAAAAAGGAATATATTAGAATTTCTGCAAAACAATATTCACACTCAATGTTTCACTCTCTCATTTCTTTTGTTTTTTACTTTTTCTCGTTTTTCTATCTTTTTGTATATGATATGAAAACCTGTTATCCTTTTGAGTAGACGCTCCCTTCAGTGGGGTCTGCTTTTGATGTGGTTGTCACCTTCTCTTGTTTGCTGATGCCTTATTTCACCTTTCTGCAACACTTAGCATTCACAAATATATGCTCTTTGTCACTTAGGTGGAAATCCACTTAGGATTTTTTGTACTCACTTGGATGTGCTCCTTTTTCTTTTCAACCACTAAGGCAATAATTTCTCAGCACTCACACAGATGTGCTTTCTGGCCACTAAGGCAATTTGTCCTCAGGCTCACAAAGAACCTTTCCAAGTTCACTTAGAACTTGTTATTTGTCACTTAGACTTTTTCTTTTTGCAATATTTTTTCACTTTTCTCACTTAATTGTCTTCCACTTTAAGTGGGGTCAAGGATTTTTAATACTGGTATGACCAGTGCTACTCACCCGGCGCAAAAGAGGAATACTGACGGCACCAATTTTGTTGTTGTACACTTCCGATTTTACAACCACTACAAACTTCAATTTGTTACTGGTAACCTTTAAGAGGATTATTGATTTAAAGTGCAAAAAACCTTTGGATATTATTTTAGATTTGCACCTCTTTTATCAGGTGAATCCTGGACCAAGTACTTTAAGTACTCAAGACAATTGAGTAAATAAAACACAAGTAAGATAGACTTACAAGTATTTATTCAGTTCCAATATATACACAAAAATACAATCAGCCTACGGTGGACTCTGTTCCTCTCAGAGGGTATCTTACCACTGAACTCTACTGGGTTGCACAAGGCCTTTCATTAACTCCAGAAAAACTAAACAGTAGAGGGTCATTGCACCAGCGATGGACATTCCCAAAGACATAGAAAGGAGACACAAAGTATTCCACAACACCGTATCCCTTTAGAGATTTATGGGGCAGTTGACTGCCTGGGGAGAACTGTAATTACAGCAGGTCATGATGGGTACAAGGTTGCGCACACATGTGCGGCTGTCCCGCATTAACGAGCAGGGCAAGGGGCAACGGAAAGTTAGAGCAATTCAGGACAGCTGACAACAAATTTGAAGTGCTTGGTTAACTGGACACAACAGCATAGTTGTTCCACTCATGGCACAAAGTATGTACATGTTCAATTAGATTCATGATGATGAAGTATGTGTCTGCTGTGTGAAATGTAATTTATCATCCCAATTTCAACTTCAACTTGGATTGCATGTCAAAATGTCATCCACTTATTCCATTTATTCAAAAATGCACAGAATTTTAACCCATGGGCTGATAACTTGTGATATTTTTTCAAAAATATTGTGCCTGATAAGCACTTATTGAAATAAATAAAAATGGCGTTTCTGGATGAACACTAAAGTGAAGAAAAAGGTCAATATTTTTTCTGATCCTGCCAAAAATATTGAGAAAAATTCAGAAATCTTCTGAAGTTTCTCAGTGAAATCATTAATACAAACTTTGTGTTCACATTAGAATGCAGTGAGAGGCTCCGAGAAAAATCAAGAGAAATAATCTTCATGAACATGGAAATCTCATGGTCAATTCCAAATTTTCAAGTTAAAAAATATTACAAGGGTGGGGGATCTGCTTGTTTCCCAGCATGCAAAGTGGAAAAGTTTTTTTTAGGGGGGGGGGGGTTCCAAAAAAGCATCTCCCCAGCAAAACAGGGATACCTCAATTTACAGAACTCAGGGCAACAATGCCAAAGGGAGGCGGGATTTGTCTAAGGAGTCACAACAGGGAATGCTAGGTTTAAAAAAATTATTTTTTCAGATCACAAGTGTTGATAAATTACTGATGTTTCAGAAATAAAAAAGCATACTTTTTTAAACAACAGCAAGAAATCACTTCAGACAAATGTTGAGGCCACCAAAGGCTTCTTGAGTGGGAACAGCAGTGAAAATTTTATCCTGTCAGGCAGGGTGACTTGGTTGGAATTGAAATCTTTGATTGAATTTTCTCCTGGCTATGATTCCTTATCACTGCATCTTCCTGTTTCTGGCCATATTGGCTTTGATTTCCTTTTTTAATGCAGAAATGATTGTGGTCTCTTAACTGATTTTCATGTCCTACATCTGGTTTCCTTTTCAAAGGTTTTAACTTGTGCAGTGTGCTGGAATTGATTTATCTGTGCCTGATTTTTTTTCATCATGAAAACTTTCGCCTCTTTCCTGTTTTTGCCAGATTTTCATAATCAAAAAAAATTTTGATTTCCCAAATTTGGAAATTTTTTTCAAATTCTCTATGGGCCTATATTTCCTGTGGGCCTAATGCTGCAGCATCAATAGCACCCACCCTAATCCAGCCCTGGACCTGTCATTACAGGATAACAACAATAGTACTTGTGATAAGGCAACTGGAAATACTGGACTTATTTAAGATTCATAGTGTTCCGATTGCAGAAGATACATATACAGGAGCGCCCAAGTGGCATAAGGTAAGCTTGTCAGAACCTTGATTGTTTACTCAAGGTGCTAAAATGTTTGCTTTGCAAGCTAGAGAATTACCCTTATGTTTGCCACAATTTGGACATGCATTGTGTGAACTTTGGAAATTTCATAGACCTCCTTTTTACAAAGCAAATGATTGTGTCAACCCAGCAAAGAATGGGGGCGTTGGGCTGGGGAACATTTTGACATTGGCAGTGGCAATGCCGTTGCAGCACCATTGTCTCATTGGGGCTGATTGCCTCCAACACCCTTTTCTTTATTGACGTTGGGGGCATGCAATGAGAAGGCACTGTCAATGGCATCCTCCCAACTTTGTGAAAAAATTACGATTTGTAGGTGGCGTTGGCAGCACCTTGGCAACGCATATTCGAATTGTAATTTAGAAAATTGGGGAGAGGCCGTTGTCAGTGGCATTGCAGAACCCCTTCTGAATGCATTGACAATGGGTGCCATTTGCATTTCTGTTGGTGATTGCATTGGGAATGCATTGACAACAGGAAGGGAAGTGATTATGCTGCAGCAAAATAAATAAGGGGATTTCATTTGAAATTTTAGAATGATTGAAATAAATGAGAATAAATCAGCAAAAGTATAATGCTGAAGGAATATATTTAATTAGAAAAATATTTGATTTTATGCTGCATTTAATGTGATTTTCCCAGTCCAAAATACCTAATAAATAATTCATAAAATACAGCATAAAATAACATATGTTTCACCCAATGAAATCAGTTGAACATTGCTTCATCATGGCATATCATAGTTTCATCAGCAAATCATCATTGCTTCAACAGCAAATGAACATTGTTTCTTCAGCAAATTAACATTGTTTCATCATCGTTTATCATCGTTTCATCAGCAAATCATCATCATTTCATCATTGTTTATCATCGTTTCATCAGCAAATCATCATTGTTTATCATTGTTTCATCAGTGAATCATCATTGTTTCTTCAGCAAATCTTCATTGTTTCATCAGCGAATCATCATTGTTTCATCATCATTTGTCATAAATTATTTTATGTATATTTTATAGGAAATACTTGTGCAAGTGACACAATGGGAAGGCAAATATATATTGTAATGTGTTCAATATTTTTGACATAATTTCAATAGATTTTGCCAAAATTATAATGACTTGAATGAATTGATGGGTTATGTGCACAACAAGATCATCACAGCAAAACATGATGTTCACAGTGATATTCAATCAAACATTGAAGTTCTAGCTGTTTCAGCTTTGAAGAATTGTTAAAAACCATTACAAAATGAAGCTATGGGTAAAATTTCCCCCAAACTTTGAAGATCTGTAAAAAGTTTGCTAATTGAGTGTTGGGGACTTGCTGCTAACCCCAAATAAAAAATCAATTAAAAATATCTAATTGGGTGGAAAACCACCCATGCGTAAAAAACGGACAAAATCCGTCAACGGCTTTCCCCTCCCCAAGAAAAAATTGAACTTTCTTGGCGCCAAGATGTCTGTCTTGGCGCCAAGATGTCTTTGATTACCATTTTATTGGCCAATCCCAGGCCTTCGAGATTCTCCTGCCCTTGATCAAACCCCCTTGATCAAGGACCAGAGAAGAAACTAATAAATAACCCCGTTTTCATCAAAATACACACAGTTTGCATCTTGTTGCCGTCGCAGCGCGTTCAGATGTTTTTTGAGAGGCTTTCAAATATCTTGTCCAAAAAATCCTAATTTTGTGTTGTCTGTGTTCATCATCAATTGTTTATTTTGGGACTTTGAAATATACTCTAACATTTAAATAGGGATTCCACCGTGAATTCCCGGCCCCTGTCCCAGGCTGATTCTGTGTTTTTCTTGAAAATCTTTCAACCTTTTACAACCTTCCTTTACAGTACAACTTGTTGTGTTGACTTCGGTCACCAACATTGAGATAGGAGGGTCTTTAAAAAAACCAAAATGTTCCCCAAAACAAGGGCAATCCACATGTCTCCTTGAACCAAACAATGAAGGCTCCATGATCAAGCAATGTTCACTTGAACATTGCTTGATCATTGAGGGTTCATTGTACATTCATTGTGCGTTCATTGTTTAGTTTAAGGAAACATATGGATTGCCCTTGTTTTGGGGAACATTTTGCTTTTTTTAAACATCCTTCTATCTTAATTAGTGAACTTTTTATAGATCTTCAAACTTTGGGGGAATTTTTCATCATTGCTTTATTTTTCAACAGTATATAACACTTTTTTGGAGCTGGATTCAGCTGTAGGAATAAGTTTGGTTTTGAATTTGTTACAGCAAATTAATATTGAACTTTGCTGACATTTTTCATTCATCAGCAGAATAGCTTTCAAGAAAAAATATTACTACAATTATTACATCAAGGCTTCAAACATCATGTTTTCAACATCACTTCATCATCATCAGTTGAACATTGCTTTAACATAGTTTGATCATTGTTTGAACATTGTTTGAACATCATTTGATCACCAGTTTCAGAAAGAGAACTTCAATAATGGGTACACAAATCAGAAAAGTCATGATGTACAAAGTTGGGACATTCTTGTATGTCCTGACTTTTCTTGCATGTCCCAATCAAGGTGGGATACTGCAGAATGTCCCAATGTACCATTTGGAACTTCCCCTTTTGTCATCTTTGATATATTGAATCACCCAAATTTCAGGATTTATTTTTTGTAAGAAAGGTGTGCTAATAGTCTGATATATTCACATAAACCTACATCAACTTCAGTTATCCCTGTTGAAGTTCTTCACAGTTCTATATAATATGCAAGACAAGTTATTATGACCCTCTTTCCAAAACAATTGTCAACATTTCATTTTGCAATGTTCATCAATGGATGCAGTTTAAAGAATTAGTAATTTGATGTAGTATGATGATGAATATTGTTATTACAATCTTCTGTAAATTTATATTGTATCTTGTTATTAAATATTGTTTCTGTCTAACTTTTTCCTTTCTTTGTATAGTATGTGTATAGTATACTTTTGGTTGTATATTTTTTGTGAATAAACTTTTTATAGGCATGCATGTAAATTTATATTGTATCTTGTTATTAAATATTGTTTCTGTCTAACTTTTTTCTTTCTTTGTAGTATTGTATAGTATACTTTTGGTTTTATATTTTTTGTGAATAAACTTTTTATAGGCATGCAAATGAATATATTGAGCATTTCTTTTTCTTGTATGAATTTCTCAACAAAATCAACCTGAAGGACAGCAGCATTCACTTCAGTATTCTCTTTCTTTCCAGAACATTCCTTTCTTGATTATATTTGCAGGGCCATCTGTTGAAAATATGTAAATTTATATTGTATCTTGTTATTAAATATTGTTTCTGTCTAACTTTTTCCTTTCTTTGTATAGTATATGTATAGCATACTTTTGGTTGTATGTTTTTTGTGAATAAACTTTTTATAGGCATGCGAATGAATATATTGAGCATTTCTTTTTCTTGTATGAATTTCTCAACAAAATCATCCTGAAGGACAGCAGCATTCACTTCAGTATTCTCTTTCTTTCCAGAACATTCCTTTCTTGATTATATTTGCAGGGCCATCTGTTGAAAATAATATAGGGCAATTATTCAGGCAAATGTAGTATATTACCCTAGAGCAAAGAACGTAGAGACATGCTGTGTTGTTGGCACAGTTGGTAAAGCCGCGCGCTCCTAGTTGTGGGGTTGCGGTTCGAATCCACGGAGGGTTGGAAAATTTTCCTTGTGTTGATTGTGCAAATGCTTGTCTTGCTTTATTTGTGTGTGGTTGTGTGTGTGTATGTGTGTGTGTGCATGTGTGTGTCTGGGTTTGTGTGAATGGGAAAGAAGTTGTATTAATGAATAATAATTTTGTATGCATTTTGAATTGGGATATTGCATGATGTCCTGTCATCATCATTTCATTATAGTTTGATCATCTTTCAATGTAGTTCGATCATTGTTTCATCATTGTTTGATCATCTTTCAACATCGTTTGATCATCTTTCAACGTAGTTTGATCATCGTTTCAACATCATTTGATCATCTTTCAACATAGTTTGATCATCATTTCAACATCATTTGATCATCTTTTAATGTAGTTTGATCATCATTTCATCATCGTTTATACATTGTTTCAACATCATTTGTACCTTGCTTCAACATTGCCCATACATTGTTATTACACAGTGCATCAAATTGGCACCAACATTAAAGTGTTCTGCAAGCATTCCAGTTGTATTACATATCTTAGCAATGGAAGCATCAAAGGTTCAATATTCAGCAATCTACATATTGTTTTTAGGTCTATAATATATACTCTGGGTGAATTTCACTGCAGTTTGCACGATGTTTCTTGCAGGTGGCGCTTCTCAATGCTTTGCCAGACCCTTGCCAATGCCATTCCCTTAGCAGCTGCAATCATCCTCGCGCCCCTGCGTCAACAGTTTTGAACCCCATTGCCAACGGTATGAGAGTGCGTTAGCTAACGTCTGCCTCAATGTTCAGGGCCAACCCATTAAGTGGCAACCAAGATGACATTTTTGCAACGTTCATGCCAAAACGGCATTGCATACCACTGGCAAGGCGTTTTGAAACATCCAAATTATTTGCTGGGTGGTTGAGGTAACTCTTTCTTCACCTCCTTCTTCAGAAGCTGTGGCTGTTGTAGGATGCACAGCTGTTAGGAGGCCCATCCATCTTGCAGCTTGTTGAATGGAAGTCCACTGAAAAATATACAAAACCAAAACTTGTCTTAGACAAAGACTCTCAATTTTTTTTTCCTTCTGAAAATATTTACCCTCTCCAAAGGATGTATTGGTCATATTTTTGAAGTTTTGAACAAAAAGGCATCTACGTCCTCCTTGATTTCATCAAAATTTATTGGAGGCAATTCTGCCTCTGCTACCCTTTGATTCCCCTCTTGTTTCTAGAGAAAGAACAAAAAAGCAATCCTTTGCAAGCTGAGATCAAAAACATCATGGCTGTCTTGCCATTAATGTTTGCTTCCAACTGCCCATCTTTGACACAAATGGTCACTTCAGGGACCAAGGAGGGCATTGCTGCAAGGATCTCCTTAAGGAATTAAAAAGTTGAAATATAAAGGTAATTTTAGTTTAATATTTTTTTTCTGGAACTAATTAATTTTTCTATAATGTAACCTTAAGGGAAATAGGGTTTCAACATACGACGGCCCCATGTTATGACGTCCATCCTGGAACGGATTGATGACGTAAGATGGGGGCCCACTGTAATAATTTTTTTTATGCATTTTGAATTGGGATATTGCATGATGTCCTGTCATCATCGTTTCATTATACAGTAGTTTGATCATCTTTCAATGTAGTTTGATCATTGTTTCATCATTGTTTGATCATCTTTCAACATCATTTGATCATCTTTCAACATAGTTTGATCATGGTTTCAACATCGTTTGATCATCTTTCAATGTAGTTTGATCATTGTTTCATCATGGTTTCATCATCATTTATACATTGTTTCAACATCATTTGTACCTTGCTTCAACATTGTTTCAACATTGCCCATACATTGTTATTACACAGTGCATCAAATTGACACCAACATTCAAGTGTTCTGCAAGCATTCCAGTTGTATTACATATCTTAGCAATGGAAGCATCAAAGGTACAATATTCAACAATCTACATATTGTTTTTAGGTCTATAATATATACTCTGGGTGAATTTCACTGCAGTTTGCGCAATGTTTCTTGCAAGTGGCGTTTCACAACGCTTTGCCAGACCCTTGCCAACGCCGTTCCATTAGCAGCTGCAATCATCCACGTGCCCCTGCATCAACGGTTTTGAACCCCATTGCCAACAGGATGAGAGTGCGTTAGCTAACGTCTGCCTCAACGTTCAGGGCCAACCCGTTAAGTGGCAACCAAGATGACGTTTTTGCAACGTTCATGCCAAAACAGCATTGCATACCACTGCCGTTTTGAAATGTCCAAATTATTTGCTGGGAAAAGAGATTGAGCTGTTACTCAAGATTTGATAGCAGGTCTCTATGTACAGATAATTATTTGACTGTTTACAGTCAAGTAGATCTGTATAAATTCCTGCACATCTCTGATGAGGGAAAGGAATCTTGTGTGAAAATTGTTGTCTAAGATTTTCCTAATGAATATTAGAAAAAATCAGACAAAGTCAAAAGTGTGGCTCAATACTTCTATCCACTCTTTCACAACACATCCATTTATTGCCAAATATACAATACAAGCACACACTTTGGCATGGTCAACATATAACATGAATACAGTTAAGTACAATGTTAAATGGGAACTCTACTATTATCAGAACACTTCCTTTTCCAAGTTACCAGCTAGGACCTAGTTGGGCAGACTCTGACAATAGACTGACCAAGAATTCTTCCTGGTCCAGGGTGTGAGGGAGCTTATATACAAATCTGCATCAATATGAAAACACAGTATTGTGCAGGTTGGAACAAGCATTAATAGTCAGGTCAATCATGACCAGGAACCCATCAACTCTAGTCCAAAAAGGGGAAGTCACAATTATCCTGTCAGGGTGTGAACAGGAAAA
>CAJPEX010003782.1:11476-26341 GCA_905338405.1 Notodromas monacha
TTTTAAACATCATTTAATAAAATTGGTTTTAGAGTATTCTGCTATTTATATGCACCATTTGAAGATTCTTCAAACATCATGTGTTCAACATCACTTCATCATCAGTTGAACATTGCTTTAACATTATTTGATCATTGTTTGAACATCATTTGAACATCATTTGAACACTGATTGAACATTGTTTGAACAGTATTTTATTAATTTCTTTTTCTTGTATGAATTTCTCAACAAAATCAACCTGAAGGACAGCAGCATTCACTTCAGTATTCTCTTTCTTTCCAGAACATTCCTTTCTTGATTATATTTGCATGGCCATCTGTTGAAAATAATGGAGGGCAATTATTCAGACAAATGTGGTATATTACCCTAGAGCACAGAACATGGAGACATGCTGCATTGTTGGCACAGTTGGTAAAGCCACTCGCTCCTAGTTGTGCGGTTGTGGTTCAAATCCACGGAGGGTTTGAAAATGTTCCTTGTGTTGAATGTGCAAATGCTTGTCTTGCTTTATTTGTGTGTGGTTGTGTGTGTGTATGTGTGTGTGTGTGTGTGTGTGTGTGTATGTGTGTGTGTGTGTATGTGTGTGTCTGGGTTTGTGTGAATGGGAAAGAAGTTGTATTACCTTTCTTGATTATATTTGCAGGGCCATCTGTTGAAAATAATGGAGGGCAATTATTCAGGCAAATGTAGTATATTACCCTAGAGCACAAAACGTAGCGACATGCTGCATTGTTGGCACAGTTGGTAAAGCCGTGCGCTCCTAGTTGTGGGGTTGCAGTTCGAATCCGCGGAGGGTTGGAAAATTTTCCTGGTGTTGAATGTGCAAATGCTTGTCTTGCTTTATCTGTCTGTGGTTGTGTGTGTGTATGTGTGTGTGTGTGTGTGTGTATATGTGTGTGTGTGTGCATGTGTGTGTCTGGGTTTGTGTGAATAGGAAAGAAGTTGTATTGATGAATAATAATTTTTTTATGCATTTTGAATTGGGATATTGCATGATGTCCTGTCATCAGCATTTTAAACATTGTTTGATCATCATTTCATCATAGTTTGATCATCTTTCAATGTAATTTGATCATCGTTTCATCATCGTTTCATCATCTTTCAACATCATTTGATCATCTTTCAACGTAGTTTGATCATCGTTTCATCATCTTTCAACATCGTTTGATCATCTTTCAACGTAGTTTGATCATCGTTTGATCATCGTTTGATCATCGTTTCATCATCGTTTGTAAATTGTTTCAACATCATTTGTACCTTGCTTCAACATTGTTTAAACATTGCCCATACATTGTTATTACACAGTGCATCAAATTGGCACCAACATTCAAGTGTTCTGCAAGCATTCCAGTTGTATTACATATCTTAGCAATGGAAGCATCAAAGGTTAAATATTCAGCAATGTACATATTGTTTTTAGGTCCATAATATATGCTCTAGGTGAATGACCAACATTCAAGTGTTCTGCAAGCATTCCAGTTGTATTACATATCTTAGCAATGGAAGCATCAAAGGTTAAATATTCAGCAATGTACATATTGTTTTTAGGTCCATAATATATACTCTAGGTGAATGCCACTGCAGTTTGAGCGATGTTTCTTGCAAGTGGCGTTCCTCAACGCCTTGCCAGACCCTTGCCAACGCCGTTCCCTTAGCGCCTGCAATTGTCCGCGCACCCCTGTGTCAACGGTTTTCAACCCCGTTGCCAACGGTATGACAGTGCGTTAGCCAACGTCTGCCCTCAACATCCAGGGCCGACCCGTTAAGAGGCGACCAAGATGACGTTTTCTCAACGTTCATGCTGAAACGGCATGTCATACCGCTGGCAACGCGTTTTGAAACGTCCAAATTATTTGCTGGGTTATGGCTTTAGGTAAGTTTTTTTTGCCTAAAAACAAAGAAAAACTTGCCTTCATACTGATGAAATGAAACATAACACTCTCATTTATGTCGTATTACTGTAGTTTCGTCAAAGAAGTTAAGATGACTATTTTTTAATTTGTAGGCATACCCTTCATCAGATTATGTCATGTCCTCAACATGTAATCTACGCATTTGATCAGATGGTCAATTTCCTTTCCATTTCAGGAAGCTGAGAAAAATACTAGTTCAAGCTATGTTGTTGTAAGGGAGGACGGAAAATGCTTAAATATTTTTCAAAGCGGAAATTTGGTCCAAAAATCTCCTATCAGATTCACAAATCTAGCAGATTAAAACTGTTGGTATTAAAGTGATTGATGCTAAAAATCAGAGGTACTTGACCAGTACTCCGCGGAGCACTCAAAGGCTCCACAAACTTCTGGTACCAGAAGTTCACAATAATAAGCGGCTCCGTGGCGTTGGTTCACAAAATAAAGAGACAGAAAAAAGAAGCATAAGAATCATATGCAGTATATTTTCAAATGAAAACCAATATTCCAAAGAAGAAGAACATAAAATTTTTCGTATGTTTCTTTGTTTCAATGCCAATGAGGAAAAATTAATCGCACATCAATAACCTCCGCAATTTTAAAATTGTTCAGGGAAATAAAGAAAATGAAAACATATAATTCGCAGTCGCAAAAAATTCCAAGGGGGAAATATATTTTCCTTAATATAATAGCCATTGGACAGGGAAATATTCTTTCTCACATCCTTTTTCAAAAATTATTCAATAAGTTCAATGCAGAAAAGCCATTTAATACTCAGTGCAGCGAATGCTTGCGAGTATTATGCTTTAAATACAATTTGGATCTTAAAAACCTCATTATCTAAAAAAAAGCTGGCAACGTTGTATTTTTATTCATCGTTTTTATTATTATTTGGGGCCACCTCTCCATTTCCGCACAACCTTCCGCCAATTTCAGCAGTTTACTTCGCCGGATGTTTGCTCAACGCCGCGTAGTAGGAAAATAATAGACAGCTTTCGTCAATAATGATTTGATACTTGGGCGAGTATTGAGCAAAACATCTCGTGTATGATGTCGTTGACCTCACGGGAAAAAGTCACTTTATTATTGACTGCTTGAAAGAAGTGGGGGAAAGAAAAACATACCATGTTTTTGCTGAACTCGGAATTCGTGGTACAGTACTATTATAGGCTGTAACAGCAAAATTGAATAGGAAAATGTTCATGAACAAAGTGCAGGAAGTTTCCATACTACTGAACACTCCATCTGTATGAGAAACCTTGAGGAACGCAAAAAATAGTGAAACTCCCACATGGGGGCACCTCAACGTGCGGAAAATTTGGCATAGGGACACTTATTTTTTGGTACTGGGTCATCCACCAGCCGTTCAAATCACGGTTGCGCACCCGCCGGTTGTCAAGCGCTGGTCGGTCTAACCGCCAGCCAGGGCAGTCCTTGGCCTCGCTAATGCCCAGTCCACCAAACTGCAGTCCTGTCACCCAATTGTTGGGACACCCAAACAATTGGTTGACAAGAATCATGCTGATTCTTTCTAGAATTTTGTGAGCAGAATGGTATCCTACCACAGATTTTTTTTTTTACAAAATTTCATCTTATAAAAATTTTCACAAAAAGAAAAAACTCATCAAACCCAACCTAACTTAACCTAACATATCCTAACCTAACCTAAACTAACATAACATAAACTGACCTAACCTAACCTAACATTGCTGGAATTTTGAAAAAAAATCTGTGGTATGATACCATTCTGCTCACTGAATTCTGAAAAAAAAATCAGCATGATTCTTGTCACCCAATTGCTTGGGTGCCCCAACAATTGGGTGACCAAACCCCAGTTTGGTGGGCTGGGGATTGGCAAGGCCAAGAACTGCCCTGGCTGGCGGTTGAACCAACTGGCACTTGACAACCAGCAGGTGCTCAACTGTGAATTGACCAACCAGCAGCTGACGATGCGTATTTTTCCATCTAAAATGTCTAACAAAGGCCCAATGTGCAGATGACACTGACTTCAAATGCAGACATTGCATGATAAAGTTGTCAATAATTTTCAGGAAAAGTGATTTTTATCAGGCTGAATTGTAGAAAAAATATATTTCCAACCCAAGATCTATGAGGGTTCTAACAAAAGTTCTTGGACTAGCAATGAAAATGGCATACAATTGAGCTGAAAAAAAGTTATTCACTAGCAAAAACATATTCTTTGGCACACAAAAAAAAATCAGCCCGGTTTGACAATTTTTGTTTTGTTTTTTGCAAAATTCATCCATATAGAGTTTTGCTCTCCCCTCAAAAATTGAGGCGCCCTTTTTTTGTTGCAGCCCAGCTTTCCCCTCAGAATTTTTGAAATCAACTTGGCGTTCTTTCTAAGGGTTGCCTCCAGGGTTGCCTCCGCCAAAATGGCAGCCAATGTGGTGGCTGTGAAGGCGGCTGTTGATGAAAATGGCAGAATTGCCTTGGATGACCTGGAGGAAACCCTTAGAAAGAATGCCAAGATGATTTCAAAAATTCTGAGGGGAAAGCTGGGCTGCAACAAAAAAGGGCGCCTTGAGTGGAGAGCAAAACTCTATATGGATGAATTTTTCAAAAAACAAAACAAAAATTGTCAAACCGGGCTGATTTTTTTTTGTGCCAATACAAATATGTTTTTGCTAGAGAATTATATTTTTTCAGCTCAATTGTATGCCATTTTCATTGCTAGTTGAAGAACTTTTGTTAGAGCCCTTGTATACAAGGAACTTTCTTTGGTATTTTCCATATCCTTTTCCCACCCATTCAGCAAAAAAAAAAAATTGAGCATAGGGGGACTCCATTCTCTCTCTGTGATGTGAAGGTCATTTTTCCAAATGCCATCATTTCAATGTACCATAAAGAGGTACAATATTCAATGCTCAAAATTCTCTTAGTGAGTTAAAATGTATCCACTGAAATAATTTCAGTCAGCAGACCAATTTTCATGGAATTCTGATGAATATTTCTTGTACAAAACACCAATAAAAAATTATACAATGTGCAGTCAAACCCAGCAGTTAAGATGCCCCCTGATAAAGCACCACCCTTGGCAACTGCCAAAATTTTGAATGAAACAAATCTCCATATTAAATTCTGCATGGAAAATCTCAATAAGATGCCAAAAGCCATCCATCAGCATTACTGATGAAACAAAACTGCTGGTTCTTATTAGTTTTGTCTTTGTTACAACACTAACATTGAGGTAGAATTATACTTTCTGTCAAGGAACTTGTACTTGCAAGAAGGACTAATAATAATGATCATTTTTTGAAAATTATATATTGACCAGATCTTAACCCTTGGGCGGCGAAGTCGGACTATTTTAGCAAAATTTTGTTGCACCTCAGGGCAGAACGTAAAAAAAGGACAACAGGGATTTGAGGACGAAGTCGGGGAAAAATCCAATGTTTTTTTCTTTTTGTACAGAAAAATTTTGCGGGAAAAATAAAAAAAATGCTATGCTAAGCAATGGGCTTTTCATCGGATTAATCCCAACTTTGCCTCAGCCCACCTGGAAGGTCTTTTCTGACCTTTAGAAAAATTAAAATGCCTTAGCATACGAGAATAATCCGATTTCGGCCGGCGATGGGAAAGAACCCTTCGCCGTCCAAGGGTTAAAATTTGAATAAGTTGATGCAGCAAAATTAATTTTCCGAAAGAGTAATCCATTGATCACAGCAATACTGTTTTGAAAATTACTGATGAAGTTTCTAAAAAACCTGCATCTCTATCACTTTCGGAGGAAAATTCCATATTTTTCTGCTTGCAGCTGCATCCAGCTGCAACCAGCTGATGAGAAAACTTGTTGCATCTTGATGCCAGTGAAGCTTGGCAAAACAATGAGCCTCACCTGAAGCCAAGAAGTGGTCATTGCTTCCTTTATTTTCCCTAAATTGGCCCATCCTGATTCCTGAGACTTGAAGGAATCACCTGATTTCTTCCTGACCCAGTCTGAGCACCTGGGTATAAAAGCCTTCATTTCACTTTTAGAGGAGAAGAGATAATCTTGTGTTGAGGGCCTATAAACTGGAATTATCTTATTTATTCTTCTGAGCTAACCAACCAATCAATCTTACAATCGACTCTACCATTCCAAGAATTTTACTAACAGCCAAATGACAATCTGGGCAATGAGAATGAACTCCTCCAAAAATAATTTGAGTTCATATTCAAAATTTGCATGCTGATGTCTGCACAATTGAATTCCTTTGTCTGGGATCCAATGCACATGGCACTAATCAGGGAAAGTGAGGCTCAATAATCTTCCTATTGAGTCATCTTCATCAACATTTCTTCAAAAAGGGAAACAAATTATTTGATCCAAATTATATTGAATGGATTCCGAGTCGCAGCATTCCGCACTATCCACAGTCAGAATTTTTGTTAATATTCTCTTCAAAAAAAAAGAAAAAAAAAAGATTACACCTGGATCTGGACAAACAAAGATTTTCGTACAACCTCAGGGTCATGAGGGCATCCACAGTCTTGCGGGTTTTAACCACGAAACCGTTTTCCTTTCTCAACCCAGGTCAGGTCAAAAGGTAATTCATTTTTAAACGGTTTCAGTTAATTTAATTATGCAATGAGATCATAGCTTGAAAAATTGCGAGCTATTTTTTTAAATTCCCCAGAGAAAGAATTTGAAGTGGAACATAAAGTTGTAGGTTCGCAAGTTTGATTTCTGAATGTTTTTTTCAGTTTTCACGAGACCACATCTTCTCAGACATCAACGGATCACGAAGAATCATCACGGGGAGTTACAAGCTATACTCAGCCAACTCTAAAAATATAACCAAATTTTGATGTCAAATTTAGTCGGGAAAAAGTTTAAATTTGCGAATTGTCGAGAAATAATTAAATGCCGAGAGAAGAGACGAGAATACGATGCAACGACCATCACAGAGAGTGTGCGACCAAATAATGCGCAGATAGCATTATTATCTTTCCACGCAATTCCGACGTTTGATTTCCAAGGCAACTGGCCAGATACCTTTCGCCGAAGGACACTTAATAAGTATAATTGACGGAATTCAGCACAACGCTTCTTCCCGAGCTGTTCAGGTTATAATTGAAAGAAGCACGTGAACCGATCATTCGCAGACGACTCGTCCCTCGATCGACCAAATTGTTTTCTTTTCCTCGCCTCAAATTGTTTTTTTGAAGGAAATTCTGCCTAACGACTGAATGATGCATTTTATTTTACAAGAGTGTCAATTTGGTTGATGAAAATCAATCCCAAGCACATCATCCGCGTTCTTGATGATCAGGGTGATAATTATAGGTTTCCGGATTAAGGGTTCAGTGGTTTAATAACTAATAGTCATCTTTTGGGGTCACCTCGGTAATTACTCTATATATGACGTCAGGATGTATTATCTCCAAGAAATATGATACCTGGAGTACTACATCGTCTATTCAACACTGCCTTGCATCCAAGAAACCTTCAAATACAATATAACGAATTAACATGAATCAAAAAAGTCGTTGCGGCCGGTCTTTTCCAAAAAAAAATTGCCAACTACTTTTCCGAATTTTGTGAACTACTTGGTAGTGAGTAAAGCACGTTTTGTTAAAATGGCGGTTTTTAGTATACGAACATAGAAAATTTTCTATATAGAAGTTCTACTCCTTTCGAAATTTTTATTTCGGTTAGCAATTGTGAATGCTTCATTGGAGGAAAAATGAAAGAAGAAGTGACTTACTGTACCGCATATATTTTACTTGAGTACCGCCAAATTTTTATTTTTATTTTCATTATAGGAAGTCGAATGTGGTATATAGCAATTGTGAATGCTTCATTGGAGGAAAAATGAAAGAAGAAGTGACTTACTGTACCGCATATATTTTACTTGAGTACCGCCAAATTTTTATTTTTATTTTCATTATAGGAAGTCGAATGTGGTATGCACTTTTTTAAATATATGATGCTTTTGTGCACCTCATACTGGAGCTGACAAAGGAATTACATCCAATTTCTACAAGCAATTAAAAAAACACAAATGATTGGAAATTAACATATCAACTTTTCCAACAAATGGGGTACATACTGTCACTGGGAGTTAAAACGTAATCCAAATTTTTGTCAGAAAAATATTGGTGCATGCCGTACTTATTGAGGGTGTGCAATGATACTGGATCAAGTAAATACAGTATTATTACGGTGATACTGTAATTTACTGTATTTACTTTTGTATCACATGCCTGGAGTTAAATACACTTGTGGCTCATTTCAGCCCTGAATTTTTAATAAAATCCTAAAGGCCCCAAAGTAAGACACTCTCCTTATTTTTAGTGATTGCAAAACTAGTATGCACTTCGAAAATTAAAGATACCAGCAATCAAATTTTAGCAAGAATCAATTTAAATTCAATTGTCGTTCTATTTTTCTTGAATTAAAAAAAGTGCCTGTTATAAATTTTCTCATACTGTGTATATATTCAAGTGTGATGAGCATCTACATCTCTAAAAAAAATTTAAAAATTTTATTCACGCATATGAAACGAAAGCCCGTAATTTTCCTCTGATCTTTGATTTAAAAAAGGTGTGCATGGTTTCGAAATCTCTGAAACAACGTGGTCTACAACAAACTTTGTCATGTGATGAAATCGTCAAAAAAATTTTCTACAAAAGATCATCTCCAACAAAATCCTCTCCATAACTACTTTTTTCCCGTCCTTTCGAATTATGTTTCAGAGGGAGTTCACCTGCAATACGAAGAAGAAAAAGAAGAGGAAGAAGAAGAGGAAAAAGGAAAGGTGTGCCAGAAAACGACTGGCACTCGACGAGCCGGTGTTACTGTTACCGCACTGCGTGATCCGAGGCAGCAGCAGCAGCTATGTAGTAAGTGAAGAGGAGACTTTTGTGCTTTTGGCCTGATGGCGCGGGGACGTCGAAATCTATCGCAGTTCTTTGAACACTGACCCGACTTTTTCCCTTTCGCGCCTCGGGTCACGCACGGAAGCCTCGGGGATTTTCTCTGCCATCAGCGACTGCTGCTGACTCTCATCATGCGTGACGCGAGGTCATTTGACTGCGTCTTCTTCGTTTTCTTCTTCTTCAGCTCGTTTGCAAAATACCGAAATATGTTCATCTATCGTGTTTCAAAACGCGACTCGTCGATTGATAGGATGAATATTTTACTAACGATTTTCAAAATTTAGTGACTGGGAGGAAATGGCTGTTTTTTGGCCAAAAAGAAAGAAAAAAAATCATTTTCGCGTATCTCAAAAGAGTAGCACTTCTACAATTACACTGGTTGTTCATATAGTTTAGATTTGTATCTAACTTGGCTTTCTCTACAAAAATCCAGTTTACAAAAATTTCTCTGAAAATAACTGACATTTATTTGTATCAGACAAGGTTTCTCTACATGTTACATTGGCTATATGCAAAAAAAAACTCTCGTCTCTTCAAACCAATTTTTCTGGTCCCTGGAATTTCATTGAAGAGAGAGTCTGCCCATATTTAATACAAAAAATGTAGCACTGCCTAAAATCTTCCCGAATCTTTGAATGACAGCAGACAACACTCTAATTTAAATATTATTATGTTTTTCAAGTCAAGATTCCTATATATTGACAAAAACAATACGAAGAAGAAAAAGAAGAGGAAGAAGAAGAGGAAAAAGGAAAGGTGTGCCAGAAAACGACTGGCACTCGACGAGCCGGTGTTACTGTTACCGCACTGCGTGATCCGAGGCAGCAGCAGCAGCAATGTAGTAAGTGAAGAGGAGACTTTTGTGCTTTTGGCCTGATGGCGCGGGGACGTCGAAATCCATCGCAATTCTTTGAACACTGACCCGACTTTTTCCCTTTCGCGCCTCGGGTCACGCACGGAAGCCTGGGGGATTTTCTCCGCCATCAGCGACTGCTGGCTCTCATCATGCGTGACGCGAGGTCATTTGACTGCGCGTCTTCTTCGTTTTCTTCTTCTTCAGCTCGTTTGCAAAATACCGAAATATTTTCATCTACGGTATAGTGTTTGAATACGCGACTCGTCGATTGACAGGATGAATACATTATCAACGATTTTCAAAATTTAGTGACCGGGAGAAAATGGCTGTTTTTTGGCCAAAAAGAACGAAAAAAAAAACTTTTCGCGTACCTCAAAAGAGTAGCACTTCTACAATTACACTGGTTGTTTATATAGTTTAGATTTGTATCTAACTTGGCTTTCTCTACAAAAATCCAGTTTACAAAAATTTCTCTGAAAATAACTGACATTTATTTGTATCAGACAAGGTTTCTCTGCATGTTATATTGGCTATATGCAAAAAAACTCTCGGCTCTTCAAACCAATTTTTCTGGTCCATGGAATTTCATTGAAGAGAGAGTCCGCCCATATTTAATACAAAAAATGTAGCACTGCCTAAAATCTTCCCGAATCTTTGAATGACAGCAGACAACACTCTAATTTAAATATTATTATGTTTTTCAAGTCAAGATTCCTATATATTGACAAAAGAGCACTTAAGGACTGCTTTCGTGTAGAAGAATGCTAAGATGCTATGGCTTTTGCATGGAATATTTGGAAGAAAATTGTGGAAAAAAAATTCGAACTTTTAAGCAATCCCTTTTGAACATTTTCCGCGAATTTTCAAGTATACGCACTATAATATTTACTGATTGAACCATCCAAAATATGCTGATTTTGCCACTGTCCAAAAATTTCTTTGTCACATTATTTTGGAGAAAATTCCTGAAGAAATAAACGATTCCCGCGAGGGATTTTTGTTTTGCTCAAGAAATGCGGTTCAAATGTTGTAAACCACGACAGCAAAAAGGGAAATTTCATTTTCTGAGATACTTGATTGGATAAAATTCAACGTTTTTTTCGACGCCATACGAATTTCATTAGGAGGAACAGTTTCTGAATGTTACATTCATGGACATTGTAACGATTTTGTAGGAATTTTTGTCACAGAAACTTTGGTGCTTGGTGTTTTTCATCAAAGCATTGCAGTCATCTGTATGCTGGTCCCCTATTGAACCTGGACGAGCTTTTCAAAATGTTTTGAAGAAATCACTGAAAATGCTTACAATAAAATTCGCTGTTTACGTATTTTACTGCTGCATGCATAGAGGTGATAAAAATGAAATTCCATGCACAAAGAATGTGTTTTGCTAAATCTAGCCTGTAAGAGAAAACAAAACAATCCAAGCTTTCTGAAAGTTATAAAAACTGCTTCTTAGTCAAGCAACAACAGATTACAATATCAATTCTAAACAGATCTATGTCAGAGACCCTTAGGTCTATAGACAAAGACATTTCACAAAAATAAAGGTAATGCACAATAGGCTGTTTGCGGCCAAGACCAAGTCTCCAGGAACTTTTGTAATTCAAATTTCACAAAGAATTAATGGAAATGGTTTTCACTTTCAGATTCAGTGCTCTCAAAAGGAACAGCAGGAAGTCAAAAGGCAGAGTGAAGTCTTCTCAGCTTAGAGGATTTTTGGAGTTGAGAAGAAATCCAGTTTTGGTCGACGGGTTTTCCATGGTCAGTGGGTTTTCGAATCGGAAGTGTGTTGAGTTTGAAATGTTTGATTTTGGTGTTTGTGGCGTGTAGAGTTGGTTTGTGTATCGGGCGACCTCTACGTGTCCCTATTTGATAGATCTGATTGGAGATGAATCAATCGATGAGTAAATCAATGGGCAGGAACCAAGAAACAGCAAAAATGAAGGCAACTTAGTGTAAACCATCATGAATTCCAGACATTCACGGGCATTCACGTAATCTGCTGGTATTTTTCCACTCAACCCAAGACCAAAGAAGTAGAGTATACTAAAAAGTTATATACATGCACGTCTTTTCCGGATTTAAAAAAAAAAAACTGAATAAAAATATGAAGGTCTTTTGCAAAATGACCTCGATTTAGTGAGCAATAATTTCTTCAATCACAGAAGTGGTCGCACCAACTTAGCTTAGCTTTATTGTTCAGACCTCGTATCGATTTCAAGAATTGCTGCCTTTCAAAACCTGAAGGACGAAATACTCGATATCGATTCGGTATAGGAATAAAACAAACAAAAAATTTGGCATTGAAGTCCGATGTATAGATGATGCGAAAGTTATCAAGCAACGCACAATTACTCCATTTTATAAGTTTAGGTTGAAGGTACTTGTGAAATTCACTAATTTGCCACATCCAAAGTCAAAGGCCAAATAATATCTTTATATCTCGCAAGAAAAAGTGCCCGGGAAATAATCACGGGTTCGAGAAGAGTTTAAAAAACTTCAGAGCTTTCGATAAAAATGCTGGTATAGCCTGAGGGTCTTTTTCCATTGAGATTATAAAATTTTTTATGAAATCCAAAAAACTTCCAAGCCATTTTTCAACCCCTTTTTGTGTTTGATATTGAATGCAGTCCTTGTGAAAATTCCTGCTCGCAACCTATTGTCTTGGTCAGACTTAAATCTGGAAATCTGTAAAAAAAAAGCGAGTAAATTTAGTCAAAGTTGATCAGGCATTCTTCTTTTCACCTTGATCAAGAATCAGTGCCAAGTATAATGCATTTTATTTATTAAAGCTCCAAATCTGAATCTATCAAAATAATCAGCCCGTGAATTATTTGATCCTCTTGCAAAACTCATAACAAAATGTCACCTAGTTTTACTATGGCTAATTTTAAACGAATGTTGAATATTAAATTTCCGATGATTCCAATTATTATGTTGTGAATACTTCCTCGAAATTCCCCATCTTTCAATTCCCATCCAGATTGAACATTTTCAATTCTATCTTTTCTTTGGTCAATCAGGCTAAAATTCTAAATATCAGCGTGAACTTCAACAAAATAATGAAGTTGACTCATTATATATGAGGTCTCTAAAAATAAAGGCGGTTATATATATTTTTCAAGCTTAGAATTTCAGAGAATGCCAATCGGGAATCGCAAGCAATATTTTTATTTTTCACATTGTCAAATCCCGGAGTTCTTATTTCGCGTATGATGGATCACGTGCAATTGGCCATTCCGTGCGTAATCGCTGAGTTGCCAAATATTTCTGCCTATTCCTGGGTCATGCAACTGCATTTTGGCAATTGAAGGAGGCAACAGGTCAAGGGAAAATGTCAGCCAGCGTTGTAATTCGTCGAGTATCAAATTGAAATGGAATGCTTTNTATGTTTTTCAAGTCAAGATTCCTATATATTGACAAAAGAGCACTTAAGGACTGCTTTCGTGTAGAAGAATGCTAAGATGCTATGGCTTTTGCATGGAATATTTGGAAGAAAATTGTGGAAAAAAAATTCGAACTTTTAAGCAATCCCTTTTGAACATTTTCCGCGAATTTTCAAGTATACGCACTATAATATTTACTGATTGAACCATCCAAAATATGCTGATTTTGCCACTGTCCAAAAATTTCTTTGTCACATTATTTTGGAGAAAATTCCTGAAGAAATAAACGATTCCCGCGAGGGATTTTTGTTTTGCTCAAGAAATGCGGTTCAAATGTTGTAAACCACGACAGCAAAAAGGGAAATTTCATTTTCTGAGATACTTGATTGGATAAAATTCAACGTTTTTTTCGACGCCATACGAATTTCATTAGGAGGAACAGTTTCTGAATGTTACATTCATGGACATTGTAACGATTTTGTAGGAATTTTTGTCACAGAAACTTTTTCATCAAAGCATTGCAGTCATCTGTATGCTGGTCCCCTATTGAACCTCGACGAGCTTTTCAAAATGTTTTGAAGAAATCACTGAAAATGCTTACAATAAAATTCGCTGTTTACGTATTTTACTGCTGCATGCATAGGGGTGATAAAAATGAAATTCCATACACAAAGAATGTGTTTTGTTAAATCAAGCCCGGAAGAGAAAACAAAACAATCCGAGCTTTCTGAAAGTTATAAAAACTGCTTCTTAGTCAAGCAACAACAGATCCCCATATCAATTTTAAACAGATCTATGTCAGAGACCCTTAGGTCTATAGACAAAGACATTTCACAAAAATAAAGGTAATGCACAATAGGCTGTTTGCGGCCAAGACCAAGTCTCCAGGAACTTTTGTAATTCAAATTTCACAAAGAATTAATGGAAACGGTTTTCACTTTCAGATTCAGCAATCTCAAAAGGAACAGCAGGAAGTCAAAAGGCAGAGGGAAGTCTTCAGTGCTTCCAGGATTTTTGGAGTTGAGAAGAAATCAAGTTTCGGTCGACGGGTTTTCCATGGTCAGTGGGTTTTCGAATCGGAAGTGTGTTGAGTTTGAAATGTTCGATTTTGGTGTTTGTGGCGTGTAGAGTTGGTTTGTGTATCGGGCGACCTCTAGGTGTCCCTATATGATAGATCTGATTGGAGATGAATCAATGGATGAGTAAATCAATGGGCAGGAACCCAGAAACAGCAACAATGAAAGCAACTTAGTGTAAACCATCATGAATTCCAGACATTCACTGGCATTCACGTAGTCTGCTGGTATTTTTCCACTCAACCCAAGACCAAAGAAGTAGAGTATACTAAAAAATTATATTCATGCACGTCTTTTCCGGATGAAAAAAAAACTGAATAAAAACATGAAGGTCTTTTGCAAAATGACCTCGATTTAGTGAGCAATAATTTCTTCAATCACAGAAGTGGTCGCACCAACTTAGCTTAGCTTTATTGTTCAGACCTCGTATCGATTTCAAGAATTGCTGCCTTTCAAAACCTGAAGGACGAAATACTCGATATCGATTCGGTATAGGAATAAAACAAACAAAAAATTTGGCATTGAAGTCCGATGTATAGATGATGCGAAAGTTATCAAGCAACGCACAATTACTCCATTTTATAAGTTTAGGTTGAAGGTACTTGTGAAATTCACTAATTTGCCACATCCAAAGTCAAAGGCCAAATAATATCTTTATATCTCGCAAGAAAAAGTGCCCGGGAAATAATCACGGGTTCGAGAAGAGTTTAAAAAACTTCAGAGCTTTCGATAAAAATGCTGGTATAGCC
>CAJPEX010003783.1:0-26330 GCA_905338405.1 Notodromas monacha
TCTAAGTATTTGAGCCTGGCCAGCTCTAATTTTTCGTTACTTAACTCCGACACTAATCAGGAAAAGAATCTCAGAATCACTCTCAACACTAATGCACCTTTTTAAGTCAGATGCACGCACGACAACCGAATCGCACAAAGATGGAGTCACATCTGACTAACACCAGCAAATTTTGAACTAATATACCCGTCGAACCCCGGTACGGCAGAAAGAAGCAAGGCGAGGAATGACTCCTTAACTCGTCACACCTTGTCACGCGCAACAGCTGCACCGGAATTGCCTGATTTACGACCGACAGACCCCCGACACTTTAGAGGACACCAAGCAAGGCATGACAACAATTTAGCACGTCGAACCTCACTTGCCATCGTCAAAGCACCGGAATTGCCCAATTCACGACAAAAAACTTCAGGAAAACGACGCACCCCTACACAGCACGAGAAGTTGAATCAGACTTCGACATATTCTTCTTGTCGGAGTCCAATCAACTGCCTGCAGCTGCGCCGGAATTACCGAAACATTTTTCACGACTCTGTTTTCGCAAAACTGTTTAACTTCGGAAATTTCGTTCCTCTCAGGACTCCACGAAACTATGTTGTACTCCCCCTCATGAAAATTACGTCTTCTTTTATACCCTGATTCAAAGGTAAAAGTAACGAAAGCTAATCCCCAGGCAGACGCGACCACCCTTTGTTTTCCCGAACCGAACTATTTGTCCCGTTAAAACAAAGGGGGGGGGGGGTTTTGTCGCGAATATTTTAGCGGATACATTAAATTCGATATGCTAGCTTTGGAGAACCCGAATTCCCCGACAAAAATAGTCTTTCATTTAGTATCTGTGTGGGAATCTCGGAAGACCTTGGTTCCCACAGATGATCAGCAGCCTCCAAGGCTTTAATTTATTACAGATGTCCTTCCACAGCCTTCAAGGCTGTATTTTGTTACTAATTTCCGTTTGCCGTTTTTCGTCCTTGGAGGACAGTTTTCCTGTTTTCCAAATTCATCTTTTTGAGTCAGTTCGAATCACCGAGTCGAGCGTGAACGTTCTTCGAGATTTTTGCGAGATCTTTGTGTGTGCCGATATATACCAACTTTAAAATAGGGTGTTTTGCACCCCGGTCGTAGCCTGACCGAAGTCTTGTGTTTTATTTAGAACTCCTTCTCTAAAACTTTCAATCCTAAATTCTAATCTTTACCTTGTCGGGATTTATTCCCAACAATATGCATAACTTTAAGCTTAGATTTATTTAATCCCAATTTTCCATCAGTGTTCTTCCTCTATACAACTGATTTATATATGATATTTTATTTATATTCTTCCGAATTTGTTTCTAGAGATTTTTCTGTCAGCTCGCGTAAAATTCACATACAGTAATTGGAATCGCAGGTGGAAGAACATATATAACCTCAATTTCGTTATACAGTACTCATAAAAACGTAAATAAGGAGAGTATCGTCTGCAGAAAACTATTTGAAAAAGCCGCTGCTTTGTCAACAAATGAAGTCTGATAAGGAACACTTCACAGAACACGGACGTGTTTTCACACCGAGCAAAATCTCTTCTCTTTCTTTGTATGACAAAGCTAACTAATAAAAAAATTTATCTGAACCCTGGAATGACTTCTCGAACATTTTCTAGAAACAATTTAAAATAAATGCATGTATAATGAATAAAAAGACGTTCGATCATTCGTTTTTTTATGGATTCATTCCCTTAATGCTTAATCGAATCTCGTCTCTGAAATGATTCACTCGAGTGACATTTCTCACCGATTAATGTCGATGAGCGCCGACCCAGAAAAATGTTGATTCTAGGTCAGATTTTTCTTCATTTTAGTTTCAAATACATTTTTCGTTTTTCAGCAGAAATTTTTTCTAGAGGAGATATTCTTTCGGGGGGAGGGGAGTGCAATTTTCTTTCAAAATACAGCACGTTTGAAAAACTAATTGATAAATCATCGAATTTGATGTGATGTAATCCGAAACATCTGAATATTCTCTCTATTGATAAATTAAAACCAATTATGTGATGGTGAACCAGATTGATAAAGGATTGAACCTTATTTTGCTGTTATTGTTTCTATAATCACTTTTGAAAAACTTTGTTCAAGAAAAAAGGAAATTTTTGTTCATCCGACGGACAGAATGTTTGACTGAGTCGATGAAATGCCGCAAAAATTCCAAGTCTTCTACTCTTTAGAATGACATCGGGGAAACGAAAGCTATTTTAAACCCCGCGACAAATTTCTTTGAGTCGAAATATTGATTTTGTTCCACCTGAAAAAAAAGTAACAAAAATTGACTGACAGCGAAGAATAAATGCGTCCAAAATTAAACTGGGTGCAACGAAAATCCGAGAAAAATTGTCTACTTCGTTTGAATATATACTGTATAAACAAGTGTACGAGTTTTGTACAGTAATTTACTACAAAAAGGAGGAAACATTCGATCCCGCGGACTTGACTGACTGATGATTCATCGTCGTTCCCATTTATTTTTTCCGCTTTAGATTTTTTCTTTCTAGCGTCAACACGAAACACGAACATCTTTACAAAACCCGGAGCAACATTCTCCAAGCAATATCGTCGGGGCAATAAAATTAACACATGTGTGTTGATTTATTCTTTCGTCGCATGATCTAGTTCCTGCTGCTGGAACCTATGTATCATGTACTGTACTGTACTGTACTGTACAAAGGCGGATGTCGTTCCTCTTCTTTTTTTCTGCATTTTGTTCCCCTTTATTTTTTCTCTGTACTATAGAAACATGGCACCCCTGCTGCTGCTGCTGGGCAAACAAGAGCCGACTAAAAGTATAATCTCTCCACAGGTCGGGCTCTCGGGTTTTTATCTCGACTCACGTCGGAACGCACTCACGCCCTCGCCAGCAAACGCGACATTCTTCTGGTTCACACCAACGACAGGCAGGATATGGGAACCTTGGGCCACAGACACCTGACATTCCTCGGGCAATCATTCCACAGAGACATGTGTGACGTTGTTTGATCTGCATGTGATGTGATTCGAAGGGAGTGTCAGCCTGTATTGCTTTATAAGTTTATATATTATTCGGGTAGATGACGAACAAGCGTAAGGTGTTCCCAATTAAATTTTGTTTTTTTTTTGCTTAAATATATGCGTTTTCCGGCTTTTTTGGTCTCTTGGATTGAGGTGAAACTCTTTTTTTGTCCCAAAATTGAAAATTATGTGAAGGAAACATTTAAAAAATATATTTTGACGTATGGAAGAAGATGAAAGGTGCACTGTTGACAGTACAGTAATTTCATCGCGTATATCAAAAAGCTTGTACAAGAATGTTTTGTTCTTTCCATATGGTTTTAACGCAACTTGAAAAAAAACCTGTATTATTTCGAAAAACATAATTTTTTCCTTCCCCTCTTTTCTCTGTGTGAAAATGTCTCGACTCTTTTTCTTGTAAAAATTGCAAAAGAACAAATACGCGTTAGTTCATGAGGACAAAATTCAGTATCTTTAAAATGGATTATGGCCAAAAGTATAGGAAGGCAATTTTTTTGCACATGATTCCATCAATTTTTAAAGAAGTTCAGGTATTCCAAATGATTTTGTGCTATATCACCCATTATTGTCAATTGATGTACTCTTAAAAAAGACCATAGGCTAGTTTGATTCTATGGAAATGGCATGGAAATGTAGAGAACAAATCCATCTATTTTTTCAGAATTTTTTGTATAGGTGGTATGTTGCAATTTGACCTCCCACAATTTGACTGTCCTGCAATTTGACAGTCAAATTTGCTTGGAGATTGACTCACATTTTGACATCTTTCCCAAAATTCAACCTAATTTAGCCTCTTTTCTAGTGTTTTTGAGCTGTTTGCCCTTTTGATTGTATAGTGTCTTGAAATTTTGCAATTTGACCCTAGTTTGGCAATGGATTAAGGCCAAATTTTGAGGTAGCACCTGTATTTACATCTACTTTTTGATAATTAAACCAGGATAAGTGAAAGCATTTCTGAATACACTATATATTTTGAAAATAATTATTATAAATGATAATATGCTGGAGAAATGCAGGAAGAAATGCTATTTATTTTTGTTTCAAAAGTAAAATTATCCTCTTGAAAAAAAAAGTACCACAACTTCAGACAGGGTACTGCGGAGATCAATGATGCGAGAAAAAAATTCATTTCTCCTGCTGTCTGAATGAAGCTCAAAATTCGATCAAATAAAAATTGGTCAACCTGGGGCTACTTATTTTTTTGGGGGGTTGATGAGAACAAAATGATGCCTGCGATCGCCACGAGTGACAGAAACAGGCAAGGTCAAGCATAGACCATATATACAGTATTTAATATATACTGGATAGAACAATTTCTCCGCCACCCTGAAATACTATACACCCACCGAATGTTAGGGTGACACTATTTGCGATACCGTCTACACCTTCGACACCGTTCGCGCAGGAAGGGGGAGGGGGAGGGGAGGGAAAAAGAAGCAATATAGCACCTCCCTCTACTCTTCCCGATGCAGAAAGTAAATCGTACCTGAAGAGGGAGAAAAGCAGGAACGTTCGGTCTATCGTACAACCGATTCTCTCCTGCCACTGCATGTACTGTACCGCACTTTACTGTCGATATTCGCCATCGTTGATCCTCTTCCATGTTCCTTCTGTTCTGTTCTTTACTGTACCGTACTGTACCCGAACTGTACTCTTCCTCCCTTTCCCTAAGCTATACACATACTGTACACTAGCCCCTCAATTCTCCCCGGGTTACGAAGTTCCTCATATTCGAGTTTTACTATTTTTCCTACAAGGCTTACACGTTCAAATCACCGCTCGTCGTCGCGACCCGGTGCTAAAATTTAAGGCGCACCTGCGTTTTCCCTTTGCGATTTCCCGTTTCCTGCATACGTGCAGTGAAAAACAAGGAACCGTGAAATTTCGTTATTGTGGCACCGATTTCACTGGGTTTGGATATTCTTTCCGGGATTCCGCGTGGGGAATAATCTCGGGTTGAATGACTGTGAGTGATGAGATGTCGCGATGTTTCCGCGCATATGTATATTCACGCGGTGTTCTGAAAATGTTTTCATTCTTTGGTCAAATTATAGAAGTGACTATAACTCAGCAGTGTTTAAAGAAGTTTTAGCCAAGCACAGTACCTACTTTTCTATAATCAATCGATGATGTGTGATTAATGCAGTGCAATATTTCGGGCATCGCGAATGCAGACTTCTCGTTTTCCGCATTCATTCCAAGGTGTTCCAACATCAATCATTCGTGAATCTAAACGTATACTGAGCGAAACCGCGGGCGCATTTTCCATTTTCGTACAAAGTGCTATGCGCAAATACGCAATCACAAGTGTGAATTTAAAATACATCTTCAAAAAATCGAAATTCTAAAATCGGAAAGGTTTTGGTTCTAGACTTTGTTATTCTTATTCCGAATGCTGTACACCATCGGCGTGCTCCCACTTCGTTCATCGAAACCGATGACGTGGAATATTTTTGAGAATATAGTCTGATCATCTGCTTTTTGTTTCTCGTTCAAAAAATATATTTACAGTCGTATGGTTTAAAAATTCAGGCATTTGTGAATTTCATTTATAGAATTTAATCACTAAAATTTCAATCAAAAAAGTTTGAATTTGCGAGGCATCTTCCGAAAATCTCGTTCAAAAAATATATTTACAGTCGTATGGTTTAAAAATTCAGGCATTTGTGAATTTCATTTATAGAATTTAATCACTAAAATTTCAATCAAAAAAGTTTGAATTTGCGAGGCATCTTCCGAAAGTTCAAATTCGAAGCTTTGTGAGTTACGAAAGGTTTTGGCTCCATCTCTTTTTCCGACTGCCTCGTTTTCGCCTTTACTCCTGGAACACGTGGAATACTTTTGAACATTGTTTCATCCGATTTTTGTATTTTTCATTTATATAATATGCCTTACAGCTGTCGTATACCGCGGTATCTGAATTGAGGCATTTGTGAATTCCATGAAGTGTAATCACCAATCAGTGTGAATTTGACGCACATCTTCCGAAAATTCAAATTTGGTGTCATTATTCTTAAGTAAAATACTGTACTTCCGCCGTTTTTTCGTCATTGGAACCATGGAATATTTTTGAGCATACATTCATCAGCTTTTTGTCTTTAGTTATTTACGCTCGACATGCTATGTTTTCTAGTCAGTCATATGGTTTACACAATGAGGAACAGGAACAGTATCACATTCGTGCGCATAAAGTGTCATATGGCAGCCTGATAGTTTTTATCAAAACCATATACTAGCTGATCTTATCTAATCCGTTTGTGAATTAGAAGTTGGTCCTTACGATGAATTGCACCAGTTGCGGTGTGCGACGCCTACGTTGTTTGGTGTGTGAAACTTATGCCGATTCCTCGAACGGGCGTTTTTAAACTGCGAACTATTCTACTGTTTGTATTTTCAACGAATTGTGGATTTGATATTTTTTTGATATTGAGCCTAATTTATTTTCACACGAAGTTTCTAAGCATATACACGCGAGTGATGCGAGGGCGAGTTCAAAATAAGTCGATTCGAATTTTAATGGCGGAAGAATCAACTTTTCGAAGTTTTTGTCTGTCAGTACACATGTATTATTGAAATTGCGAGCGGTTTGGAAAGGCCCTAAATCTTTCGAACAAAAATCGTTCTTGATATTGCCTTAGATTTCACAACCATGTTCCAATTAGGAAGCATTCTGATCTCGTTGATTTTTGCCTGGTGCTCATGAAAGTTACCTCAAACTGTGAATATAGGTGATGAGACTTGTAAATTTTATTTCAAGGCGCGAAAATAATGCTATCAAGCGTGTTGTAAAAATAAGCCCTTGCACTTTTACAAATTGAATTTCCGTATTTTGGTTCACGTATTTGCTTCGGAGAAAAATTATGAACTTCTCCTGACAGCAGCGATGTTTTACTCTATAAATGATGAATATTTTTTTACCCTTTTATTTGTATACTGCAATTTGCTATTTCAAACGGAACGCTTATATATAAATACACGCATTCCTTCGAAATACGTACGTGACATTAAAAGAAGTCGAGCTTATTTAACTTGGAAAATAAAGACATTAGCTCGACCAGCAAGAGTATTTTTGCATAATCAGAGAAAAAAATGAATTCAAATGAAAATTCTGAGATTTTCGGCTTCTATGAAACAATTGGGTGTGAGTTTTTAATAAATGCTGTCAGATCGTGATTGCAATTTGAATAAGAATATTTTGGATATTCTTGAAGTTTTATTAGCTCTGCAATAGTTATTGTCAAGGAATACATTTATCCGTTTTGATTTCATCGCGATTTTATTTTATGGACGGCTGAAAATCATGATTTTTTTTGAAAGTACAGTGTTACAAAGCGCTGAATAATTTAATAGTCAAAAGTTTGAATCAAGTTTCGATGATTTACAATCGGGGTGATACGAAACCATTTTTTTCGAATGTCGGCAAAATTTTCAAAGAATTCTACGTGTGAAACGCTTGTTGAGATCATGTAATTTTAATAGCAATATTTACAAAATATCGAAGAAATCTACTGTTCATTTTGAAACGAAATTCTTGTTGACATAAGAAGCAAAAAACATATTTTTTTAATTTTTGCAGAGGCCAGCTTTTTTTACTCGATTATCTTTACTTGTCATACCAACTCAATACAATCCATGAATTGGGCATTATTCGATCCACAGAAAAGTGATTGACTTTTTAAACTATTTTTGAATTTATTGAATTGAATAATTTAGCCTCAGGAAATGTTACAGTTTAAGAAGCCGCTGGCTCTTTTTTCTTTCAGGATGCATTAATCTGCAATTTTTGTTCCCAACTGTGATGCTTCGGAATCAAGGGAATTCAGCAGAGTTATTCATATCTTCCTCATCGTCAGGAAAACAAAACAAAAATCTATTTTAGTTGACATTTTCATGAATTTATCATCAACATTTCGCGTCTGGAGATAATATTGATTTTTCTCGATTATGGGACGTGAACTGTAGCCAAAAATGTTTCGTTCTTCCCGAGAATATATCAGGCTTATTTTCTTCAAGACTATTTGATCATATGAACCCGGGTTCAGACATTCTCTGAATTTGTGATCCCATTCCCTCACGCTGCTATTCATCGGATTCCATCATTTCCAACAACAACAAAATACCTCTGGGATTTCCAGATAATGAGATTTTTTTTCGAAGTGCGCCAATCCTCATCAATGAAATGTCCGCACTCCTTCTTCCGTCTTCCTACATCAAACAGCGAGTAAAATAAACAATCATTTTCGAAGAAAACGTATCACTATTTATGAAGTCATAAAATCGTGCGTCAGGAGGATCGTCGGGGATCCCGATTTATTTTCGAGAAACTGTTACTGAGTGCGTTTATAGGATGGTCGTGATCGTCGCTCCCATGGACTTTTTTCTCTCGGAGAAATATCGTGAGGGAATCCGTTCCAAGGGAAACAAATCAAAACTTGACAACAACAAAAAGATACAAAATAATGAGGGAAATGAGCTGTTCTCAACTGAATCAAATTGTGGAATCAAACGGCGCTTTCTATAACCTGATTATAACAAATCATCCTCGAAAAATTTTATCGACTGACGCATTTTTTTCTTCCGTGGCTTGAATTGATCATTCAAGCTGCCACTCTGAGGGGCATTTCTCAAAATTTGGCATCAACATTGAGATGAATCGCGAAATTAAAGCTCCTCTGAACTGTAAGAATAACGTTAAGAACTAGATTATCGTGCCTTGGATAAAGTGAATGAATAATGAATGAATACCCAAATTTTAATTCAAGTGTACAGAAAAGCTAACTGGAAAATTTAACTTTTTCGATCTTTGTTTCTCCTCTCATATGCCGTATTTCAGCGTCATTTTTACCTGATTTTCGCAGTCTTGTGATTGTTAGTTGAATGTATGCTGGGGATATTGTCTATTAATTTCCGGTTCAAACAGAAAGGACTAAACGAAAATGAAGACAGGGAGGCAAACAGGAACTTTTTGACATTGACCATTGAGGCTATCATAAAGCCTTTAATATAGAAAAATCTCGTTACAATGAATCCATTGGGACCAGGAAAATAGCTTTTGTTATCGTAGCGAAAAATTCCTCATAAAATAACTCATTTAGCATTTTCTTTATTCCTGGTCAGGGATCTAAAAAGCGACTTTTCGTAGTAAGCTATTATTCGTTAAAACGAGATTCTTTGTTTAATGAAAATGGGATTCTATGCAGTACAAATTTTTACAGAGATTCGGGAAGTTACTCTTGGTTATAGTGCGTGACTTTCCGTTCTTGGCAACGGATAAGATGAAAATCGAACCGAGTCGGTCGTGAAAATCGCTCGCGAGTGAAAACTTGAGTTGGGGTTTCTGGTTTCTCGAGATTCGGGTACTGTTACCTCGGGCATGTATATGTATGCGAAAATTGACTTGGCCAAGATGAAGAAGACAATTTTAAAATAAATGTACACGTACGAGGATGAATATCGAATTTCGTGTAGCTGCTTAAAGGTACTTTAGCTTCGTACATTTTAGCTTCATAGAACAAGGCAATCAGTGGTAAGTTCACCACAGCTTGTGGTGGGTATTGGTATAGGTCTTACTTGAGATAATCCAAAGATTCACTTTTCAATAGTGGTATGTGCAGTAAAATCTCATTACAACGAAGCGTTTGTGAGCTTAATCAAAATCAGTACAGCTATTTGGTGGAGATGACCAAAGACAATTTTTGTAAGCAATAATTCGTTTTAACGAAATTCGTTACAACGAGATTATACTTTAGTAAAAACAAGTTCATTCCTTCATTGGTGGAAACGTTATGAAAATATTAGTGAATTCCGGTACTTTGCTGCTTGGAACTCTGAAAAAAATACTTCCCATCCCAAAAACGTGTACAATGCCAACAATTCAATTTATTTTTGTACGAATGTGAGACCTGACCTCATAATAGCTCAATCCTTTCAGGAAATAACGGAAAAGGACGAGTTTTACTCTGAGTGAAACACGGTTTTAAACAAAATTATGGATCAAGAAAACGCCTTAATTAAGAAATAATATAGTTACTTCATTTTTTATACGTCTTCAACTGCTTAAGCAAGTCAGCTTATTTAATGATCAACGCAGATAAGCTCAAATGGCTCAATTAACTAGGAATTTTAAGCTTCGAGGGCTAAAAGTTAATGAATCTTAAACGACTGAGTGCGGTCTTAGTCGAGAAAATGGCAGTTAGATGAGCTCGTCTTATAATTTTACATTTATATCAGCAACAACATCATATATCGCCCGAGTGAATAGGTGGAGCGATTTTTGAAGATTTGGGACATTTTAATGAATTAATGTGAATGTCATCTTTTTCTGAACATTTGGAAAAACGACCTTTTTGAGAAATGCTGTTACAATACGATGTCTTGATTCTGAGTCATTAACTATAAGAACTATTAGATTTGTTACTAAAAATGCCCTTAAATTCAACTGATTTAAAAAAAAAGACGTTGATGAATTTTCCGAGGAATGATCGAATGAAGGAACGATTTTGAAACCCTATTTTATTTTCGTCACTGCATATTGTCTATAGTAATTCTGGAAATTACTATAGACGATATCCCCCACAAATTCAACTTCACTTCTTTCAAGCAATCACAAACTACAAGAATCGGGTGAAAAACACGCAGACATTAATGAGAGGAGGAAAAAAGTTTTCAAAAAAGGTAGTTTCCAGCCAACTTTTCTCTACCGTTGAATTGAAATTCGGCCATTTATTCAGTTCCATGCGCTTTATTGAATGCAAAAAGATCTATATAGTTGTTAACATCTTCTCGCAGTTTAGAGGAAATTTCATTTCGCCATTCACCTCTCAGAGTAAATGCAAATTTCAAATCACGGCTGCAAATCGGAGGCTAATCAGGCAGTTCATTTCCTTTGCGCGTCTCGATCATTTCTCGGCCTTGGCAAAATCAGTCCAAAGAAAGGCAAAGGGGGGAGTCCTTAATAAACCCGACCTCAATTGCATCACCCGGGTACTTTCCTATGCAAGCATTCAAGTACGCACTCTCAATCTGTTCAGCAGTTGGGTTCATCAACAATCATCCACACAGGAGAAAGAAAAAAGAGAGACGAGCAGTAAGATATTCGAAGCCCATCGTGTTTCCGATCAATTCCCGATCCTCGTATCCCAATCCAAAATGATCTCCTTTCGGCTTCGAGATTATCGACTTGCGTGTATTGCAATGCACGAAAGATATACATAAATATATACAGTATATACACTATACTGCTGTATACATGATGTGTCTCGTGAGATTCGTATGGCCTGCAAATTATATGAAGGCAATGTCCATGAAAAAGTACACCACTCGGTTATTTTTTTCATCACTGATCCGAATGATTAGCACCATTGCGCATGAATCGCGCAATGTAATCTGGCTTTGAGGAATCGTTACAAAGAGTATTATTAATTTCATTGATAATGAGCTGATACAGATCTGTGTACAGATGCAGTATTTGAGGGTTGGTTCAGAAATCTCGTAAATTTTCTGTCCAGTTCATCAGTAAATGTAAGCATCAGATATGAGCCTATCCATTTTTTATTAAAAAAAAAAACTTTTCGAGGGTCCCTCTGAAAGTGTGACTTAAGTTCTTAACGCGACTTCATCTGTAAATGAATGATGGAAGAAATATACAACATCAGTGTTTCAACTTCGTACTTTTCAAAAATTCAGAATATACTCTGTAGGAAATTATCTCCAAAACTGTATGATTATCGTCATACCTGCGTTTCTGAGTTTGTTTTAGAATTTTTTTTATGAAACCTGTCATAAATTCGCGCTACTTGTTGAAGCACTTCTCAGTTCCCACATATTCATGGAAAAGAGGAATGCCTTAGTTCTGTCGTAATTCCTGCGGTAAATATATAGTACAGTATGAAATATGGGAAGCACTGAAAACCCGGTAAAAAAATGTCGAAGTTTTTTGCTCCACCTTCCAAAGTGATCCGGTGAGAAAATTGTTGAAGATTAGACCGCGTGCAATAATACGAAGCCATTTTATAAAGTACAGTACTTTACTGCACTCCGTTTTGTGCGTCAATTAAGTTCATTGAACCTCTTATTCCAAAGTGATCCGGTGAGAAAATTGTTGAAGATTAGACCGCATGCAATAATACGAAGCCATTTTATAAAGTACAGTACTTTACTGCACTCCGTTTTGTGCGTCAATTAAGTTCATTGAACCTCTTGTGGCTTAGAATTTTCCAGCTTTCTTCCAGAAATTTCCCAGAGAAAATTTAAATTCTTATTTGTGAAAACATGATTCCAAGAAGTCAGCCAGTTTCTCCAAGAATTAGCAGCATGTGGTGGTGCAAGACAGTAAAATGCAGATTTTCCAAGAGATTCTCAGATGATCTTTGTTCCATGAAAATTTTTATTCATTGAGTTTTGTACCATAAACCTGTCATGTTGAACTTGGAGCCAAAATTTGTGCAGCCTTGAAAATGCCTTATTTAATAAATGTTATCTTTGCCTCCTGTGTACTCAAGCAAAACATGTATGATTATGTAGAAGAGGTTTTGTTTCCAGCAGATGTATATAAGAGAAAAGTTTAACAGGAAACAGATGTCTTTCAATCTTCAGAATTCCAAAGTGATCCGGTGAGAAAATTGTTGAAGATTAGACCGCGTGCAATAATACGAAGCCATTTTATAAAGTACAGTACTTTACTGCACTCCGTTTTGTGCGTCAATTAAGTTCATTGAACCTCTTATGGCTTAGAATTTTCCAGCTCTCTTCCAGAGAAAATTTAAATTCTTAGTTGCGAAAACATGATTCCAAGAAGTCAGCCAGTTTCTCCAAGAATTTGCAGCATGCGGTGGTGCAAGACTTTAAAATGCAGATTTGCCGAGAGATTCTCAGATGATCTTTGTTCCATGAAAATTTTTATTCATTGAGTTTTGTACCATAAACCTGTCATGTTGAACTTGGAGCCAAAATTTGTGCAGCCTTGAAAATGCCTTATTTGGTAAATGTTATCTTTGCCTCCTGTGTACTCAAGCAAAACATGTATGATTATGTAGAAGAGGTTTTGTTTCCAGCAGATGTATATAAGAGAAAAGTTTAACAGGAAACAGATGTCTTTCAATCTTCAGACTGTCAGATAAAGCGGAGTGATAACTTTTACTTGTCATATACTTGTCATGCAAATTTTTCAGCAGCCTTTTCCTGCAACTTTGAGAATAAGTACCATAAAATAAATGAAACAACCAGTTGCTTTGAGGCCAATCTATCATTTCTGTTCCATCCATGCGCAACTTTATTATGATTACTTTTTATGATTTTTGGAAAGCTCTGAGTTTTATTGAGTCTACAGATTGCTGGCACATTCTTGTTAAAATGCTGCAAAAATACATATACCGTATTTACTCCAGTGCCACATGCACATTTTTTCAGAATTTAAGGCAGAAAAGTGGGTGTTGTACCCAGCAGGGATAACATTTTTGAGGAAAACTTTTCAAAAATCCTGCGCATTGTATGCAAATACATTTAAAAAATTAAGAGGAAATGCATGGTACCAAGTCTTGTTGTTAGTGGGAAATAATGTCTGAAGGGATAGCAATTTTAGGAATCAGTTAAAGATGCAACAGGAAGTAGAGGAAGCAGAAGATATTCCTATATTTGAGGGAGCTGTGGGCAGTAAAAAGCAGGAAAAACAAAATGCCGATAGGGGAAAATGGATCCACACACAAAAATTCTCAATTCCTAAATCTCAGCAACAACAACAAAAAACTAAGGTGCGCGTCTTACACAGGGATAGGTTTTCTGACAAATTTCTTGCAGGAAAATGAGGGTGCAAGGCACAAGGTATACTCAAGTAAATACAGTTACACCCTAAGTTGCATACTACTGCAAAAATACAGTCAACCTCTGTTAAGACACCCCTGATATATGAGCCAGCATCTTTGGCAGAAGCTAATTTCTTAAGAACAACAAATCTTTGCTCACAATAAAACCATTGGAAACCCTGTTAAAACTCCATACACTAAAATTATTGACAACTCAAATATGCTCCTGCCAATTAATTTTGACTTCAATAGCCGGCCAACCAAATTTAAGTTTATGCAGCCTCCAATTTATAAAAATTTATAAATTAAATAGAACACAAACACAAAGATGACATAATTTCCTTCTTGGGAACATTAGCTTGATCTATTTTACGCATCCCAATATTATGTTGATTGTTTTCTAGATTAATAAAAATTTTATTTCCCATTCTACACAAATTTTATATTTTACGTTCTTCTAGCTTTTTTGACAAACCACCAAAACCCTTCAAACTACCCACAAACCCAATGAACAAATGGTGGCGGCGTATTGAGGTTAGACTCTGCGTATAAGAAAATCAATGATTATTTAAATTGCATAGAAAATCAACGGCGTTTTAATTTCCGGTAAAAATGATCGAAATGTTTTTTTTTAATCTGCAGAAATTATCAAATAATACTACTCAACTTTTGTTCAGGGGAAACGTCAAAATAAGCAGGGGAAAATTAAAAAAAGAACAACAACAACAAAAGAAATACAGTTGTGTAACAGTTGGTGAGAATCACACCGCCATGGAAGAGCCGATGCTGAAGAAGGGTCCTGCGTCGACGACGTCGTCGTCCGACGTCAACATCATCGTGCCGCGTCGGCGCCGGTCCGGGGTCGGCATGTTCGGCGCCGGCGCCACTGCCGAGAGTCGCCTGTCGTTCCCGGTGTCCCTCATCGCCCTGTTCCTCGGCGTCCTGGCCTGCGTCACCGCCGTTTGGCTGTGGCGAGTCGAGTTGCCCGCCAGGGTGGCCGAGCTGCAGGAGAGGCTGGAAATGTCGCAACTGCACTTGGGCGAACACAAGAGGGCCATCCACTTCCTGAGGAAGGAGATGATGTTCACGTATTCCCGACTCCAGGTGAACCCCACAAATCTCTCAATCTTATTTTCATTTACCAGTATTTTTTATTCTGTGCGGTGCAGTATTTATACTCGGGTATACCAAAATTTAAAAAATTGCCTTCTTTTAAAATTCGATGTCAATGAGTGGATTGAGCGTAATATACAATTAACGGTAGACCCGGTAATACAAGCAGGAATTTATATTTTAATGTACTGTATATACCTCAAGAAATTTTAAACCCATTATGAAGTGATGAGTGACGAACTCATGGCTGTTCCAGGAATGTTTCACAGTTCTCTACATGTGCAGTTTTTGAAAAATATAGCAAATTTGAAGAAAAAAATCAGAAATCTATAGACCATTGTACAAAAATATTTTTAAATTTTTTTGCATACAGGGTATATAGTCTAGTCTTGGTTACATGCGTGCATGTAGTAACACACATTTTAAAGATACATTTAAAATACAGCAAGACTCCCACATGCGGACACCTCAGCCTGCAGACAATTCGAGATAGGGACACTTATTTTATCATGAAAAAATTAATAAAAATGGCCCAACATGAGGACACTGACTCAACATAGGGACATTTTCTTAAAAAATTGCTAATACATTTCAGGCCAAATTACGAGAAACACATATTTCCAACCCAAAAATTGATGTAAGAAAAATTCTTGGGCATTTCTCTCGCCAATTTACCATCCATTTAGCTAATTTAAAAAAAGTACCTCCGGCAGAGAGAGACTTCCTTCTCTCTTTTTCACTTGAATATNATTTAGCTAATTTAAAAAAAGTACCTCCAGCAGAGAGGGACTTCCTTCTCTCTTTTTCACTTGAATATTATTTTTACAGAGAATGCCAACATTTCTATTTACTGTGCAGAAGTAACAGCATTAAATTCCCCAAATGCCCATGTTGTTTTGAAATACTGTATATTGATTGGAATCAGTTTAAATTGGGAGGCAATTTTTTATATGGAATTATGGTGAGTATTTTTTACATAAAACACAAATGAAAAATTGTATAGAGTAAGTCTAAGGGAAAATGAGACTCAACTTGGGGACATTTTGACTTGGGGACACTCTTGATGCACCAATCACGTCCGCATCTTGGGGTCTCACTGTACTTATTCCTGCATGAATTGGCATTTTAAATGTCTCTTTACTGACAAATGTGTATTCACACTGTGAAATGAGTGAAAAACTCACGATGTTACAGCAGACATGTTTTCAGTTCTCCACATATATGCCGTGTACTGAAAACATGTCTTGGAATTTGAAGAAAGAATTCCCGACGCCTGGACATTTTTATTTTTGCAATGTTGGAAATATTTATTCTCTTGAGAAATTGGGACAACCCTCGTGCGCATGGGACAAAGGATTCCACCAAATTCCAAAATTAAGCAAAGCTGATGAAATGTTCTTTCGTTCGAGTTGGAATTCCAATTTTTGTTGGTTGATTTTCGTCAGAGAAAAAAGTGCCCATCTCACATGGGTTCAAATTTTTTGCAAATGTTTCAACTCAAAAAGTGACATGTCTCTTCTAGGGAGCATGTTACTACTTGAGCAAATATAATATGGTTAAGATGAAAAAAATTATTTGTATTCACGCAAATAAAAAACATTTTTCAAGTTTCGAAAAATTAGCATGCTAAGGGTGCGCGTTATTACAGGAGTGCATGCATTAGCATGTTTTGGATTATTGCACAAACAGAAGAACATGACTTATGCAATAGTTTGTAGTATTTAAAAGTTTTAAATCGATGATGTCTACTGATCACAATTTTCAATTCAAAGGCAAATCTTCACTATTTCAAAGTTTGAAAAGATTAAGCTGGTACTGTACTACTAATGAAGTCATGAGTGGGATCTAAATATGAAGGACGGAGTCGTCTGTCAATGCTGCTGTGGACATGATTTGTGTTGTTGATCGCATATAATTGGGTTCTTCACCCATTTTATTGGGGTTTTCTGTACGACGAATTGTTTCTAGTCAGTCCCTTATGGTACAGTATTTCATTCTTGAAAGTGTTCACCAGTATGCAGTACTGTATTCTACTTCTCGAATTTTTATTTGGAGGGGGGGGGGGGAATATGAAGTTGAGTTTTGTTTTTAAATCATGGCGCCACTTGTGTCCTGAGTAAATTCGAAAGAACTTTCTCGACATCCTAATTATCTGATTTGCTTTCGTGAGACGAAGCTAGGTGTCGCCCCAATTCCTGCACTTGATTCCCTGGCGTAAAGCTGTGTTTTCTTTTTGCCGTGACTCGGTTGTGGTTTCTCGACATTCTCACAAGAGAACAACACTTGACAAACATCATTCAAGGTACAGTACACAGTTTGAGAATTAATCTTGATGTACAATAAATTGCAGCACCTGATCAACAGATGCGTATGAACAACGAACAAAAATAATTGTAAATCTGATTCTGATGGTGAGGACATGAGTATTTGTTATATGCGCATGTTTTTCTTGATTAGCTTATTGTGCCAGCTATGATGAAGTGTTCGAATTCCCCTGGAAAGAATGTTGGGTGTGATGTACTGCTGTACCATAATTGAATATACAGCATACTCTGTGCCGATTTTCAAGCCATTTCCATGTTCCAGAGACAGCATCGAAATTCATCACTTAAAATGAATAGGACAAGCCCCGCTATATCTGTCAAAGATTTTTGTTTTAAGAATTCGTTTTTTTCTTGTCATAACCCTTTTTTCCTTTGCAGGAGATCAAAATAGGTACAGCACATTTTAAAAATTAAATGCGTTGATACAGCATGCATTGTCCACCGGTTGTCTACGATGTTTTAAAGGTCAAGTGTATGACCTTGCAGAGATAAATCATTCTTTCCCTTCGGAGAAATTCTCTCAGCAAAAGTATAGGGAACACATGTGCTTGAAAACCTCGAAGCCATCGTGACAAAAAAAAAAAACANAAGCTCATCAGAATAGACCCGCAATTTATGCCGTAAGAACCGTCAATTTAAGAGGTCTGCACGAAGCACACAACAACTGCAGTAACGAGGTTTTAAAATGTCTAAATCGGAGAGACATTCGCTCATTCTCTGGTACAGTACTGTGTACTGCATTGTGAAACTGACTCCCGCGAGAAGTGCTCTGCGCAACTGCGAAGGTTCCAGCAGTTGCGCAAAGCTTCTCAAACGCACACCTTTCAAGTCACGAAACGGGTTGCAAAAGATTAGAGAAATTCGCGATCACGGTAAATGAAGTTGTACTATCGAGAATTCCCCGGGTCAAGTGCAATAGTTCCAAATCTAACCCGTAATAATCATGTTGCTCAAACGGACCATTCTCGATGTGATGATCGATCTCGCATTTTTCCGGCCCAACGAGACGTACTCAGTACTTGTCATTACCCTAGTTTGCCCGATTCGTTTGGGCTTCTCTAAATTTAATTTTTAAAATCCAAATGAGGGTCACCCATGTTCATATCGGAAATTGAAAGACGTACACACGAGTTGAGCTTTATCATGAGAAGTTATCTGCTATCGTTAATAGTACGTTCGAATTGCTTCTTCAGTCTGAGACTAGGTCAAAAAATTCGGAGCAAAGTTTGAGCCCTCTAAACCTTTCAAGACGTGATGGCTGGGAGTTCTGAAAAAGTGATCCCATCCAATTTTTGTCATTTATTCAAAGCCATTTGGATCAGGCAAAAGCTTCATCATAAAAATTACGTACTCATTAGGAATAAATGAAAAGAAGTACCATGTGGCCATTGAACAGGGACCTAAAGATCTAATTCATGGTCAGCAATAATTTTTTATACAGCGATTTTCGTTACGAGATTTTACCGTAATTTAAGGAAACAGAGAATATGTCAGGATGATTAAAGGAACATCTCACGAGCTAAATTACGTTAATTTCATTTCGACTAATTTTTATAGTAATGCTTTTTCGTCAAGGATTATCCAAATTGGCTTCAAATCCTTGCCAACTGTTCGCCTACCTTGCTCTACGACGTTTGAATCCTTTTTAAATAGTCATCAAATAGTTACCAGCATTTTGACACTTTAAAAATCTCGTTCAGAACGATAACCAACAACTAATTTAGGAGATTTAATGATGGAAACATTTTGGGCTCTAGCACTAGCTCAAATTGTTTCTTTATCGATTCACGAAATTGAAAAACCATCAAGGCAAACAAAATAATCCGAAGCAAATGTTACGAGAAATCCTTCACGTATTCAATTTCTGTTCAGGATTTCCCAGCCAGAATGGGCTGGATTGCTTCAACAAATCAGAAAATCGCCAAGGCAAAACATGCAGAACTTCTGAAAATCCCTCGCTTCAGTGTAAACCCATGGTTCTCAACCCGTGATGTGTGGGGTTTCTGCAAGCAATTCCCGAAGGCTCCTCCGCTTCTTCAGGAAAAAAAAAAAATTTAGTTAAATTTACAAACGAAAAATTTCCTTAAAAAAATTACTTTCGAAGCATATAGAAAGTGTACGAAGCACTGATCCGGACTTCGATTCCAAATTTTGCCTCTTCCACCACATTTTATTGCAAAAGGGGGACCTTCAGTCAAAACAGTCGACCGCTGTTAACCCCAGAGGAGATTGACTTTTAAATCCATAAGCGTTTCAAAAAATGAGCCTTGAAATTACAGTGCCGAATTCAAACCATTCAATTTTGGCAGTGTTACAAGTACTGTACTGTAATTAGCAGCAAAATGAAAAATAAAACGAAGATAATGCCGAAGTTCTGTACTTAAATATATCGTGGTTTGACCTGATTACTTCATGACGCGATTCCGAAGTAACACTTTCTCTTTTTTCACCATCCGACTCATCTGATGAACGTAGGGGCACGTTTTTTTGTTGTTGTAACATTTACATTCAAATTCCAGAACAATTTACCACAGACTTCAAGGTTCGGTCCATTAGTAAGTAGTTCGGCTTTTCACTAGGCGACATTCTTGAGAACCTGATTTACAAAATCTCTCCTACTTTTATTCGCATCCAGAGAACGAGTCACTTGATAGACTGAGGCGGCTTTCTTCTGACAGAGGACAAGCCGGATATAGGGCTTCTTTTTAACGTTAAATTATGTGGACGAGATGCAGCAGCAGGTTGAGGAATTTACGATCTCCTGATCCCGGATAATATTCCACGGAGTAATCGCACTGACACAGCACACGTCCTCCCGGATATTTTTTCCACAGGCGATCAGCGCGTACGAAACGTCGATCAAGCTGCTACAGCCGAATGGAGTCAATCCGAATCTGGCGGATTACCCTGCTTTCCTCCACGACGACAGCACTAAATCCGACTGGGATGTCTTGGGAAAAACTACTTCCGCCATGAACTCCATGCTGGAGAAATTTTCCGAAGACCCAGTCCTCATCCGACGAAACCACGAGGACACCTTCGACGTGGCTTCCACACAGGCACCATGAATTAATCGGTCACCTACGTGAAAAAAGCTTTTCCGCAAGAGAATAGGAAAACGTTCAACGGGGAATTCCGCCCAGAAGCGTATCAATTATTGTTCATTGGAGATGTATAGTGGAGAGGGAGGGGAAATAATGATGAAAATAAAAAGAAACGTGGGCAACAGATTGGTTGCTTTTTCATACGAAATGCTCCGAATATTTCATTGCTCCTCTCCCATTCACACGGCCACTCGAACACTGCTCACGCGAAATTTTTCCGCGGATTTCCCTGTGCCAAGCGCTTACACATGCACACAACATCCGTTCGCGGAATCTTCACGCGAACAAGAAAAAACATCAATAAGGCCTCGTCAGAAACGAGGACCATCTCTCTTCCTTTCGAATCTGAAAATATGGCAGAGAGTCGACGAAGATGGTAAATACCATTCAAGTATGAAAACTTAGACGTTATTGAACACCTGGAAATGCAGAACGTGCCCCAAAACGTCAGGGACAACGAATTTTCACGCTAAAATACATGAAAGCAACTCGGTCAGTTAAACTCGTTCGCACATCCCGCAAAACCTAAGCACAACTGATGGCTGGAAACCGCTCAAGAAACTCGAGATTACTTATATCACAAAAAGCCGACAGACAGAACGGACCCTAATCGAAGCAAAGGACAGTGACCCACCCTCGAATCCAAAAACCCGTCCAAAGACTTCCAAGCAACTGAAATAAACTGAGCATCCACGAACGAGATGGATATAAATATTAAAAATAAGAATTACATTTTTAACTTCTTCAATTGAAGGACTGGGCGACTGTCCTTATTAAATCACTCGAGAATAAGTTGAGTCCACTACCAACTCTGCATCACATCCTCAACTTCCAATCCCCTTAACCGACTGCCTGACACGAGGCACATGAATTTGTTCGAAGTGACGTCGCGAGAGTTCGTAGAACAAATCAACTGCCAGTGTATAAAAAAATAAACACATGAAGCTACATCAAACCCCCTCACTTAGATGCAAAAAAACTTTTGAAACACAACGCCAATGCTGCTGCTGTTATCACTTCTCGGCTGCAAAAGATACTCGACATTTGTTCCCACCGCTCCCAAAATGGCTCGTCCTTGTCAAAAATCATGAAGTAATGTCACTCAAAAAGATAACTAGCGAATCATGTCCGGAAATCGACAGAAGTAGCAATACTCCTGGTTTCTATTACTCCTTTTGATTAAGAATTTGAACTTTTCTTCATCAAAAGCCAAAAAGAGAAGTCGACTGAAAACTAAACTAACTCCACATTGGCTTCTCGAACCAAGGATATCGAAGCTTAACTTGCGCCGTACCAGGCCAAGCATCGTTGCGCCTGTCAAAAGAAGTAGCACCGTGCTTTCTTTGCATTTGAGGGCGCGAATTGGGAGCGTAGAAAACAAACGGCATATTCATGATATGCGAGAAGGCGCAAAATCGGACATTCAAATAACCAAGAAGTACTCATCAACGCTCTTCATCCTACATATCACGGCAACTCTTGCAGAGTTCTGCGGTGCTCAAAGAAATACTTAAGAGAAACAGCCCATCCAGGTGGTTCTCAGTTGCAGCTTGAGCAAAAACCTAGCTTCCCTCTCGAGAACTCGACCCCAGCAGCCATGGATTATCGTCCAAATAAAGGTCTTTTCCAGTTTACCAAGCACCAAAAGAACTCCTACATCTCCCATCGAGTTGAGAATTGCACTAGCAACGAGCGCAAATCGCTCAACGATCGCTGGCATTAACCTTGGACACAGCACGTCAAAAATGCAAACTCGCGACACAAAACGCCGTGTCTCTGAAGGAGTGGAGAAAGGCCGATTCGGTGACGAGAAATTCTTTTTGGACATTCATGCCGGAGTGTACCTTCAGCATGACGATTCTAAGGTCGGTGCGCCGTAACATAGGTGGCGGGGAAGAACCCGCTTCGGCCATCAATTTCTCCAGTCCACCAGTTTTGGTCGGTCTGATCAATCACGGTAATGAGGTCACCACGACGGAATTCCAACTCGCCCACCTCTTGAGGAGTGAAGTCATACATCGCACGAACGACGAACTGCTGGGAATTCAGATCAGAATTCTGTGGGAGATGATTAAAGCACTTTTAACACAATTATGTTTCCACTCACTCTCTCTGGTCCTCGATCTCTCAGTTTTATATCCTGTGATCTTGAAACAGACGCAGAACGGTGATAGTCGACCAATTCATTTAAGGAGTCAAATTTCACAACCCACAGAAAAAATTTTCCTTGTGGATCACGCAGAACCTTGAAGTGCTGCACGCCATCTCCGCATCTAAAACACGCACATTATGCGTAAGCTAAAGTTGTACTTGCTCAACTCCAACGAAGAGAGAATTCAAGCAGAAAACAGAGGATTCAACAAAACAACGTTCTCGAAATTTTCTCAACGGTGAACGCAAAAGACAAAGCAGGATATAGACATCTCACTTCACAGAAAGGGAGAAGTCGCCGGGTGAGCTTTCGCTAACGCGAACCAGGAAACACCCTTCATGCTTTTCCATTAAAAAACGCTCAGCATCTGCTCTTGTAATTCTCCCATGGTACCACCTGAGAAAGGAAGAAACCTTTCTAGTTCAGGCTTCACATTCGCATGAATCAATACTCACTCGTGAGGGCGCATTTCTATGTAATTGCTCGGAACAAGACCTTCTCGACCTTCGGACTCCGCTTTGAACCAATTTGCATCATCTTCCATATTGAGAATCTTAAAAAGGAAATAATTTCGATCAGAAATGACAGGACAAGCAATTGCATACAAGGCTAACCTTCAGAACTTGTCCCTTACGAAAACTCAATTCATCTGTCGCATTGGCGTTGAAATCATGCTTAGCCACCGCCTCCATGGCTGCAATGTCGTGGATTCACTTGAAACCACCTTATTCTAAGCACGATCACAATCACCGAAACTGAAAACCTTCTGCGAGGCAGGAATATCGAGAACACCGATGCGGGGTGGGTCGGGGTGTGATCGATATACAGTATAGAAAATCGCACCTAATTTCGATTCGCGCCAAAAGTTTACAGAGATAGCGTTCGCTCAATCGTCTTTCACTCAACAATGTTCCATAATATCATCGGCGTATGACGACACGTTACTACGAGGCTACGTTGACTCACTAACGGGATCACGGCGGCATAAGTTGCAGTACACTTGAACCTCGAGCACACGAGATCGTAAGCTAACGAGGTGGGGGATTCTACATATGATTCGCCGCCATTTGTACATTTTCTCAGGAATAGGTGATCAGGCCAGCTAGTGAGTGTTCGATGAAAACTTATTCATCATGGCGTTTTCCTGAAAGTGGATTATCCATTCGTTTATTCCCCTCGACGTTCCGTTGTCGGGAAACTCACTAGTGGATTGGCTAAATTTTCGTCATCATATCCATTTTATGTTTGACTGTGTATGATCTGCTGCATTGGTTTCTTTGTAGGAAACGGTTTAGGAAACCCGTCAGAAAATGGGTCGCCGGCCGGCTCGATGGTGAGTTGAGACGTTGTAGTGGCACATAGTAAATGTGACGGAGAGTGTAACATTTATTCTCTTCAGCTATCGGTATTGTAAGAATAAGCCCTACCCGAAGTCGCGGTTCTGTCGGGGTGTTCCGGATCCAAAGATCAGGATCTACGATTTGGGGAGGAAGCGAGCTGACGTCGAGGAATTCCCGTTATGCATCCACCTCGTCTCGAACGAGTATGAGCAGCTTTCTTCGGAAGCTTTGGAAGCTGGGCGTATTTGCGCCAACAAGGTACAATATTACTTCATCGTTGTGCGAAATTCCCGTGTGCATTCGGTTTCTTTCCTCAGTACTTGGTCAAGCATTGCGGCAAGGACCAGTTCCATGTAAGGATGCGCCTGCACCCCTTCCACGTCATCCGTATCAACAAAATGTTGTCATGTGCTGGAGCCGATAGGCTCCAAACGGGAATGCGTGGTGCGTTCGGTAAGCCGTTGGGTACCGTCGCCCGAGTTCATATCGGGCAAATCATCATGAGCATTCGCACGCACGATCGGCACAAGGCCTCCGTGATCGAGGCGTTGCGTCGTGCGAAATTCAAGTTTCCCGGTCGCCAGCATGTGAGTTGGTGTTTCTATTCGTTATTCGGTATGTTCTATATTGTGTATTATTTGTGTTACAGATCATCGTGTCCGGAAAATGGGGCTTCACGAAGGTTAGCCGCGAAGAATTCCCTGACATGTTGAAGGAAGGCAGGTTGACCAGCGACGGCGCCACTGTGCAGTACAGGCCCGAACATGGACCGCTGATCAACTGGATCTTCGAGGTCGAACTCGATGCGCTTTAGCGGACTTCACTGGGCACAGGGTCCACTGTAAGCTACAGGGAAAAGACGCACTTAAACTTAAGCACCAAGTGCCCTACTCTCTTTATTTAAATGGCCCTGAAATATCCTGTTCCTGAGAAACGACAAGAGCCGTTTTCATGTTGAATTAGCTTGTCCTTCGTTTGAATGCAGATAGGGAATGAAGAGCATAAGTGACAAGGAACATATTTTTGGATTTTAACGACTGAGAATCTTAGCATGCGAACCACGGGTTCGACTCAGATAACAGTCCCATACGGGTGAGTTACTAGATCTAGAATTACTGTTCATTCTCAAGAGCCTACACAAGACGGTTGTAATTCTTATTTCCGACGCTTCTGCAGCACCCAAAAACTTCCACGCGGACGTCATCGTTTCCGTGTAAGTTTTGTTTTCGGAATTCTAGAACCCTTGCGGCCCACCGTAGGTGTTCGTGTTTCAGATGTAAGGACAACAGTAATGTGGCTAGGACAAACGTTGGCACTTATCGGATGTTGAATGGGGTGGAAGTATTCTTCAGCGAAGTTGCGACGTGTCGATTCACAACAGCATGGTAGAATTGTGGTACAATTTAGTTCTGCTGTCGTCCTTCATCCCTTATTCTGTTCATGGCTCTTGGTTCCATTCTTACGTAATTTCTTGTTCAGAACGTTGAATCTGAAAAATCATCGATTAATGGAAAAATCGGTATTCATCAAGCATATAAAGAGAAATCATCTTCCTTTCGTATGTAATGTTCAGTGTCATTAAAGTAGGATAGTGTACAGTATAACTACTGAAGCAATGGCCGAGTATTTCTTCTTTCCGGAGAGGAACGCGTTCTCTTCGTTGATTTCAGGCCATGAAATCTTCACCGCATAAAAGCTGAATGTTTTGTTGTTGCTAGTTGTCGGGAGTCTTCATATTCAAGATGCCCGAAGGTCTCGCAGTTATCGGAAGTAGTGTAATCCGTCTTCTTCCTTGCCGTGTGTGAATCCCTTATATTTCGCATGCCGCTTTAAATAATTTATTAGAGCATAGCTGATTCCACAAAGATCCAGACATGGGGGAAAACAGCAACTGCTGAAAAGGTGTCTACAGACCTGAAATATCACTAGATTGTGACTTCATCGTTCTCTATTCAATGCCCAGAGAATCAAACTCTAGAAGAAAGATTTCCGTTAATATAGGAACCCATCGAATCAGTTTTAAAACTTTTAATAAAATTTACCGTATAGTCAGATGAAGTGTGCAATAGTTGATGATGGAGATGTACAGTATATCAAGCATACATTTTTAGGAGTTGTCCGATTTGGCCCACTCATCCGAAGTAGTCGTAGTTTTTCTTAAACACATTTGTTCGATTGAAAGAGGTAAAAGATGTACATTATGTATTTTTCGAATTCGCACGCATTCATGATATTGATCGAATGTTGGTACTAGTGTTCAACAGTAATTACGTTTTCATCAGGATTCTGACACGCAAAAACATGTTTGAAGAAGGATTGCAGGGCCATCCTAAGACAACCTGCATCTCCAGCTACCCAAATGAAAATAACACGAAGCATGTGGAAAAAAAATCGCGACATTTACTCTTTCGAACATTGGCATCAAAGAACGAATAAGTCGCATCATCCTATTATATCCTC
>CAJPEX010003784.1:0-26321 GCA_905338405.1 Notodromas monacha
TTATTGAACTTGAACATTTATTTATACCTCGGTTTACGGACAACAATGCATCCATGCGTTATGCCACTGCTCAGATTGAATTTGAATTTTCATTTAGAAACATAGAGCCTCTGACAATTGGGTATGGATATTTGGTTTAAATTCACGAAGGAATCTAGAAAAGCACGTTTTATATGAATTGGGCGATTTTTATTTTTCGATTTCTCAAATATTCGTCGGTGTTCCCAGTCCTTGTGAAATTTAAATGCGATGAGCTGATCAATAAAGTCTTGACAAGCACTTAAGATGGACACTACGGCACGATTTTACATACATTTCCCTTTCCAGAAATTCCTCATCGATTTTAAAACAAATGCACTCAACGTTTCCTTCAAGTAAATTCAACTCACATTATTTTGAGATTTCCTTTTGTGCTTTTGCAGATATTCTCTTTTGAAGAAGAGGGTACAGTATTGAATTATTAACTATGTTCTGCATGTTTCAAGACCTGTCTATACCGCCTTGGATTTTTTAATGTATCGACGTGTTTCGTTTTCACTTCTGTATTTTCAGTGCCTTCGGAGCCAGTGACAGTGATAGTGCACCGGGTGTCCAAAACATCTGTGGTGCTATCTTGGAGCGAACCGGAAGTACCACAAGGGAACCTCGCTGGGTATCGGGTTTACTACAAGCGAGACAACTTCACTGACGTGCAGACCATCCACAGCACAGCTCGTCTCATCAAATTTAAGCTGGACGCACTCAGTAAGTCTGTCGACACGACCTCGCATTTTTGTCGAAAACACACTCCAGTTTACGGTAGAAGGAGCCTGTGAAAAATAATCTCTCACAGGCATTTCGATTTTTTTTTCTAACTAATAGCTCCGGTCTGTGACCTTCGGGAAAGCGGACAGTGTTTTTGAGGTCATCGTAAAATGAGGAGAGTGGTGTGTGGGTTAACGAAGACATAAGGCAGAATATTCCAATGGAGAGCATTTGAAGTCTAAATTCGGTTAAACAAGCAATTATTTATAAGTGTCTGTAATGCGTAGTTTAATCCGCTGGATCTAAATACTGTGGAAATTATTGCAACTGAATAAAATAAAAGCATACTGATTCGACTATATTGATAATTTTTTCTGGAAAATTCCGCATGATTCTATTTTTTATGAGGGAAAAGTATGAGCTTTTTACATGACATTTGGTGCCATTCCGAATGCGAAGAACTCGAATCACTATATATGGAAAGTGTACTGTATTTCGAATTCCGTATTATTTCCGTGTATAATGTAACTTTTCCGGAATTCTGAAAGCACCTATTGAAGTCTCTCCAAACACTCAAAAAACATTGCACTCGACGGGAAAGGAAGAAAGGCCAAGAAAATAAAAAGTGCGTATTTGCTCCAAAATAATAATGACTAAGAACTTGCAAATTTTTCCCAAGAAGAGCAAGTGTCATGCACTCTGGTTTTTTAGAGCAGCATTTGCTGTTTTGAGTAAAAAGTTAGTCGCAAAGGCAATTATTTTGTGAAAAACATCTTTGCGAAAGTGTAATTTAATCGAGGCATCGACCCAATTCAAGTTCAATCGTGAATTTCAATCGGCCGATTGAAATTCACGATATTACTTGAATTGGGTCGATTGAAAAGCGACATGGAGTAAAAAAAAATGTCTGATTTTATAAAGAAGGCGTCAACTGACTTTCAAATGCGACACCGTTCGAATGGCTAAAATTATCACACACAAAAATAAAATGGAAAGGTATTCGATTTCTTGAGTGCTGTCGATTTTCAAGATTTTAACGTACTCCGATTAAATGTTGACCTTTACTTCATCCAACAAGATGGAAATATTTTGTCACTTGTCCTAGTTCCTTATGCAAATTTCATGTACTTCAAGTGTTTTTTTTTTCGACAACGCGTTGATCTTTCTTTGGCAAATAAAATTTCAGAACCTTGTTTTCACACATGTTTCCGAAGAAAATGTGCGTCGGACACCCCAGTTTACAAGAAATTGTATTTAGCTAATTGATTTCAACATGTGCTTGCCTCAAATTCATTAATCTTCGGACTGCTGATTAATCAAAAAGACAGAAAATAACTTGAATAGATTTTCCGCGAAGTGTGTCTATACCCGGTGCAGTTCAGCATCATTCCATGTAAGCACCGCCTTGAGGACTCACTCAAACCACATTAACTTCAGGAACTTTAAAAACGATAACAAATCTGCCATTTTTTGTGTGCTTCAAAAGACGTGCTATTCCATAACTTCAGCCAATAAATATCGGCAAAACAACTACAAAAACTCTTGCATGCAAAGCAAACGAACGCGCTACCCAGTGATGAGCACAAAAATGTCCGTTTTAAATCCAAAACTTATCCAAAATTCATCCACAAGCAGTCAATTGCGTTTGAATGGCTTTTGGATCCAAAACGGACATGGATTTGCGGACAAACTTGCCTGCAAATTTTGGATGATATGAGAAAAAAAAATAAAAAAAGTTTTATCTTGCGGACAAATGATTATTCCTTTGATGGATAAATAAGTACCATTTATTGAACCAAAATAAGAGCTTTGCTTTGTTGCTTCAACAATTGCTTCAACAGGAAAAGGATCGAGTCTTACGATGGCAAAAACAGCTGATCCTACGAGTACTTCGGCGTCTGCTGTGCTTCCGCGTGTACATAACATGTGTCCTTATAACTTCCTTTGTTACCTCCATCAGCTTAATCAGGCCGAATGTGTCTGAGGGAAATAAAAATGGTGGATGATTACCGAGAATACCGACCAGAGTACTGAAATAACTGTGATTCTCTACCGAATTTCCAGTACAGTACAGTACTTCAAGTGGATTGTCGCATGAACCGAAAATTTAAAATAACGCTCTATCTGCAAAATATTTGGGAGGATTCCCGCGGAAAATACGCATGCCAAAAGAAAACCCTGCGTATGTAACAATGGTCAAAACATTACAAATACCAGTATCGTACAATTCTGTAATTAAATTGACAATCAACATAAATATGTACGAAGGAAGATCTTTAAAAAATGCTCATAGTGATTTTCAGCCTGAAATAGCATTTTCGGGGCCAATCATCCCTTAACACTGTTCATACAGGCTGATTTTTTCATTGCTGAGCACTGAACTAAAAAAGTGAGCATGCTTAAGCAATTGTAATGCTAAACAAGTACAGTATACATATTCGCCAAAATACTGTAAGCCAAATAATGAGGAATATGTGAAAAACGTTGACGTATTCGGGAATGAGCAAATTTTAACGTTTGTGTACAGAAAGATCCCTCTTTTGGCAAAAGAAAGGCATCGTTGAAGTAGAGCAGTTTGTATGCGTTAAAACAATTCATATATGGTTTTTGAAAAAAAAAAACTTTTTTGCTTTAGAACAAAAGTATTGTGAAGAATTAACTGCTGGCTCCCACACTTTCCTTTTTAATGCGTTCATGAAAATTCATCGAATCTTCGTTTCCGGTATGCAATTTGAAATGAAACGGTTTTACGAGGGTTGATTCATAAAATTTGCGACTTTTTCAAAAATATCAAACAGAGATTCAACAATTTCACAATTTTTGTTGCTGCTCGGATAGCCCCATCATTTCAATACGCGTCAGTGCTGATCAACACACTCTCTGCTGAATTTGATGCAATTTTTTTCATTTGGAAACAGTGCCGAAAATCGAGTTCCGTTGATGATTAAGCCGCTCTTCGACGGATGAAATGAGGCACATGTTTGCCATTTCTTGGCCTGTTCAGTGCTGTTCAACAGCACTGAAATGTTGCAAAATGATGGGGCTGTGCGAATAAAATTATTTTTTCGGAATTGTCAATAAATCTCTGTCGGATTCATTTCAAAAAGTCGCGAAACTTATGAACCAACCCTCGTATGTACGAAAAAAAGGAACCTTCTTAAAATAAATCTGTTATTGACATCAGAAGTAAATCAGAGTAGCATTTTGGAATTTTATTTCGTACATAGCAGCGAAAGAACGTTCTAGAAAAAAATTCTCTAATCACCTCCTTCGATGTCGATAAAAGTATCACTTTATCTCGAAATGTAGGCCAAGAACTTCCGGACTGAACCCCTTTTTGCTCGCAAAGGTTCACTTCCCCGCTGGCATTTCTCTGCCAGCATTCAAGTCCCACTTTAGCCCCTAGGCTTAAGCAGGTCTAATGAGGGGACCCATGTGTATATGGATGAATGCTGGAGGCTTGATGACACCAACGCTTGTCATCAAGAATATGTTCTGCTTGTTTCCCCTCTCAGGAATTATCCGTCCTCGCGCACGTTCTTGTCTGGAATACCAATTTCCCTGTTAACGGATTCCGACGATGACATGAGGCATTATTTCTCGGGTGTTGATGACAGGGGTCGATGAGCTCTGTTTTATTTTTATTTTTGGTTTTCTCATGGTTCGCATTTCATACCCTGCATCAAGCCATTATTTTTCTTATTTTTTCTCGCTTGCTTGTCAGCTGTAAAAAAAAGCTGGATAATTATTTTCTGCCTTTTTTCGCGCATATTTCATAGCGGTTTTGTTTTACAGTTTGAAGATGAAGTGCGCAATTTTACAGAAGTACTGAGTTGGTTTCACGTAGGAAGATGAAGAAAAAGCTAGAATGTTTGTTCTATAATTATGCCAGTATTCTTGGCTGACGCATTATGTTAGAGCGCCATTTTAATTACGCCAAATTCGTGCATTTTTGTGGCATTTTCACTTGATGGATTCTTCATAATTTGTTTAAGGTTGAATTGTGCTGTGCAACTGAAGCTGTGAGTTGATTTTGCTTAGGAAATATGATAGAAATACTGAACTTATCATCTCAATAAATACAAAAAAAATTTGCCAACCTGTCTTGGGCTGAAAGTGGTGTTTCTGGTTTATTTTCGCCTTTCATTATCACCTTACTTTACTGTAGTGGCTGAAAAAACATCACCACTAAAATATACATTACGCTATTTGTTGGGTCCTCGGCGTGGATTAAAACTAGACAACTTGAAAAAAAAAAGAAACGTAAGTACCTGTTGTTTTACTCATTATTGTTGCTTCAGCACCGAGCAAGAAACACACAATCTATATTTTAAAAAACTGTAAACAATGCCGAATTTTCGAATTATTTCGGGTCAATTTTTCGGTCTTCGTTCTTCATTTTCAAAGTTTCAGTGTGATATTTTACGAAATCGCTATAGAAGGAACATATAAAAAAGATGGGAAGTTTTGGTATCATGGTAAAAAGAAAATTGAAATTTTGTCGTGAACTGAGAGTTGTATTTCAGATGTATTTTCGCTGGTCGTCATCACCTTTTTTTACATCTGCAATGAATTCTCTGCTAAAAAGAAATGTTCAAATATATTTGTTCGGCCATTTCAGCGTAAAATTGAATCAGGCAATAATCAGAAAAATGGCAAATACGAAACATTCGCAGCATCATGTTCTCAAAATTTTGACGTGTCCACAGAACCCAGGACAGAATACACAATCTGGGTGAAAGCTTTCACCTGGAAACACGAAGGCACTCCTTCGGACCCGGTGATTGTGCACACGCGCGACACGGACGCCGTCGACGAGGACGGCGGCAACGGCGACTCGGATTCCATCGCTGGTGGCGGCGGTGAAGAGTACTTTTTCGGTTCAGAGCAAAGTGACCCCGTGACCTCGGGTCACAGCAGCTTCGGGGAGCCACTGGCCATCAACATCACCTGCAACCCCGGGAACCGGAGCATGGACCTCTCTTGGCACGTGGTACCCAAGCCGAGTGTGGACCACTTTTACGTGTATCTCCTCGACAACTTGGGCAAGACTTACAAGGAATTCGTGGTGCCTGCGTTTGCTCACAAGCTTGATTATCAGGTTAGAGGTTTTCATAGAATTTTTTTTTTTTTACTTCAGTTGCGAATTTTTAAAACACTGGAATAATAAGTCAAGAGATTGTCAGGAAAAATCAGAGTCTTCCACGTGACAAACAAATTCTTGTTTTGGAAGAAACAAATGTTTCCTTTTGATCGCGACTATTTTTATTTTAATCAGGCCTCAATAATCCTGTCTATAGGTCCTTGAAAACCATAGAAATGTAAATCTGTTGAACTTCTATTTTTTGTTTTCGAAGAATTTTCATTGAAACAAAAACCTTCATACCTTTCTCAAATCGTTGATCTGCTGCCCGCCATACTTAAAATTAAAAATATGATAAAAATCACGTAATAACAAGACCTCAGCAATGAAGTTTAATTATTTCAATTTGTTTTTATTTTTATCTGTGAAATCTTTTATTTTAATCTTCAAATAGTTTATTTTAATCTTTGAAATAGTTGATTTGATTCTTTAAAATAGGTTTTTTTAAACTCTAAAATAGCTTTTGTGATTCTTTAAAAAAAATAGTTTTAAATATATTCCAATCCCTAAAAATATTCTATTTTCAGTTCAGCAAATGAGCATGTATTTTTTCGCTGATCTGCTAGCTAAATATTTTTAAAAACAGTACTTCGCTCGAGAGTATTGAAATGTTATGCTTCTCAGCCAGATTCTTCTTTCTGGGCTTTGTAAAGCAGAGAGATTTTTGGCTACAAAAATTGAATGGAAACTTCAGCCATGAGAAGGTCATCCGTTCTTTGAGTCCGCAAAAGATAAACCCTTCCACCTGCCGACGGCTAAGCATAACGCGGTGGAGATTAATTTTTCAAATCAGCTTCTGAGATAAAGCACTGAATTTATTGTTGCACTTTCTTTTATCCATTTTTCGAGTCAGCAGAAAATCCGCTTCTACTTTTGCCATTCAAGTGCAAATAAATCAAGCGTCTCGAAATCCGCGGAAAAAAAGGAAATGATGGAAAGGCTCTGTTCTTCCCGAGTCATTTTATGCGTTCATATTCATGAAGACGAAGCGCGTCGGCGAACGCTTGCATGCTGAAAGCTCTCTGGAAATTTGACAGCCCCGCAGTAATTTTCAACAATTTTCCCTATTCCACGAATGTATACTTACATAAAGGTTTAAGTAGTATATTTTCCATGCCATTATATGCGTCCGGATTCACGCATGCAGGAGATGAAGCAGTGAATGCATTCCTTTTGAGGTGATCGTTTCGAAATGCCGACGAGGGGGGACTCTGAGTCCCATGTACCATCGCACGAATTCAATTTCCTTTCAAGATTGCGGCTTTTTAGAGGCAATGGAAAGAGAGAGAGAGAGTCTGTGAGAGAGTGAGAGAGAGATGTTGAGAGGAATAAGGGTAGAAATGCTGTTGGAAAATGAAAGCTGGTTTTCAGGGCCTCTCTTTCTCGGGCACCCAGCACCCAGCAGCAAGCAGCAGCAGCAAAGGAAGCTGCTGGAGGGCGATCAGCGACCGGAAAATGATCCCCCCCTCTTCTCGCCCAGGATTTCCTGGGTGCATGAGCATCAGAGGCTGAGTTCGGCGAAGAGACCCACTGGAGGACCCCCGAGGCCTGTCCGTGCGAGACAATGAGCGCGAGACTGTGTGTGCCTGGCTGGAGATGGATCGGCTGGTTGCCCACTGGCCTTGCAGCAAGAAACAAGCACCAGACTGATTTTCTCGGAAGCCATTTGCCGCCACCTGCTGACTCTTTATATGCGACACTTACTACTATACAGTACACTCGTTATTTGGGGAGGGGCGAGAAAAATCATTGCTATGGCGCATCCGAATGAATCATTTTTATTTTTATTTTAAAAAGTTATTAATGAGTTCATTTTTGGAAAATGGCAGTGAGACGTCTATATAGGTTGACGTATTGCAAGGATTCATTAATTTTTGTATCTCTAAGCTTAATCTGTGAGTTGCACATTTGCTTGCTGCCAAAAAAGCTGCAAAAATATTTAAAAGGTAAACTAATTTTTTCAGAAGCCATTTTCTGCTACCTGCTGACTCTTTATGCGATACTTACCACTATGCAGTACTCGTTATTGGGGAGGGACGAAGAAAAATCATTGGGACACAAGCACGTTTCATTGATTTTTTGTTGTTGTTGCATAGAATAAGTTCATTTCAGAGAAATCACAATGAGAAGTCTAGTTCGAAGTATTGCAAAGATTCGACAATTCGGGTGCCTCTGCATTTGATATGCTGATTGCACATCTGCCTGCCAAAAAAGTGAAAGAAAAAAAATAAATAAAAATATACGAGCTAAACCGATTTTCTCAGAAGCCATTTCCCGCCACCTGCTGACTCTTCATTTGACACTTAGCTCTTAGTTATTAGGGAGGGACAAAGAATAAGGAAAATAATTTGGGCACCAGAACCTGTCATTTTATCTTTTTCGAGGATGAATTCCTTTTTGGGAATTCGCAGTGAGAATAAGTGTAATTTGAAATGTTAAAAGGGTTCAGCAATTTGGGTGTTTAATTGGCTATAGTTGCAGATAGGCTTGCTAAAAATAAAGATATTTAAAACCGCTCAGACGAAATTTTCCGCCCTCTTTTTCGAAGTCGATGATGAGTTCCTTTTCAAGAATTTAAAGTGTGATGCTTATCTTGAAATGTTTCAGGATTTATCAATTTGAGGGCCTCTGAGCTTAATTGATTGGTTGCACATTTTATTGCTGCCAAAGAACAAAACTGATTTCTTCGAAGGCATCTTCTGCCACCTGCTGATCAAGTACGTCAATCATGTTTTCGGCCAGTTAGGCCACCAATAACGAGTACTTTCTCGTAACTAAATATTCGAAAATGTTGCGTGAAACAACTCAAGAGAGGCAAATGCGGGTTTGATGGACACATCTGATCTGTTGTCCTCAACTTCATACGATGGAAATTATTAAATCATGCCTTCGTAGCCTCGGAATGTGGCCTTCACATCTAGGATCGTTCTAAATCCAACGCATGTCTGCCTTTTCGCGCCCTGGTTTCCTGATGGATAGGAAGAGGAAAACGTATTCCGCATTTTCTAGACGACGTCGTTGACGTCAAGCGTTGAGGAAAATCCGACAGTCGTCGTCCCCTTTTGCAACTTGCCGGGCCACTTGAAGCAAGGAATCATTTAAAATTTCCACCTCGACGAACGGACGAAACCCGGCTTCCCCAACGTCCGAGTTTCCAACATCCGGTGTTTAGTCATGCTAGGGTTCTCATCGGAACTCCCGGAAACATTTCTGTTAACTGCGCGAAAGAGATTCATCCTCGTTTTTTTTTTTTTTTCAAAATATTTCGAGGCCTGAAAACATATCGTTTGATCATGTTAAATAGACCTGATTTCGAAATATTTGCGCCTGTGACTCTTTTTTCCGGCTATTCCGGAAGAATGAATTTTTCGCATATTTCCTCATTATTTCAACGTCTTCCCTTCTTCATTTTATTCAACTTGAGGAAATTATTGACGGAAGCCAACATATATACGAGCTTCATGTACGTCCGTATATTCTATGAAATAGAGTTTTCAACATGCTGATTTCAATTTTAAAAGTTCATTTTTTAAATAAAAAAGGTACAGATTGGGCGACGAAAAACGTAGGAATGACTGCGAGAAGATTGAAAAATACATGACACTATAGAATTCGATGAAGAAAAGGGTTTTACTCACAAAATGAGGAACATCTGCGAAGTTCTCAATTTCTTTCGAGCTTCTGATTGATTCATTTAGAGAATAATTATCTGCGCAGGAAATTGGGACTTGTGCTTCTAATATCAGTGATTAATTATTTTGTCGCGAGCTGCACTTAATCCCAGAAGAATTTCCGTTCTAAATTGAAAATCGATCACTTCGCAAAGGGGCTAATTATGAAGCTTTCAGATTAATCACTCGCTTTCGTGTCCTTTTGAAATTAATCACGAAACTGTTCCCTCATGTTTTGAACTCTCATTGCTGGAAGTGCCTGAACCCCCTAGAGGAACTCTAGAGAATTCCACGTTCAGCTCAAGAACCCCCTTATTCCTCAGAAAGCATTTATTGACCTGAGATTGCGTTTATTTTGTTTTATTTTCCTGATTTCGTGAGGGAAAGGCTAGAATCGTTTTTTTAGTAATGAACATTAACGTTGATTCCTGGATGATGGGAGAAGAATTAATTTTATAAAATCGAATGCTTCATCATTTTATTCTGCTATGGAAGTAAGTGAAACAAAGAACTCAAGCGATTATCGAGAAGGTTTGCGATTTTTTCGCCATATGATTAGGAAATTTCTGTTGATCAGCTCGAAAACCTTTCCATGAAAAAGCAATTATTGACTGAAAAATTAAATCTCAATTAAATCTCATTAAATCTCAATTTTTATTTTTCGGATCGGGTGAGAGGGAGTTTAGACTTTTATATCACCAAGAAACATGGATGATGAGCTGAGCATAATTTAAAAAATTGTCCATATGGTAAAAGTCAAGTGCGAGGTAATATACATTTACTGAAAGTGAAGAAAATTAAAAACTTGAGGATCATCCAGGAAATTTGAGAATTTGTTTCGCAGTATGAATCGGAAATGCACGTAATGAGCTTCAGAAAGTCTTTCTCATTCATTACTTATTGACTCGAGATCAAAATTTAATGATTTATTTCCAGATTGAGTCATTAATGCTAGATTTTTATTTCACAACGATTAAATGACTGTGCATTGATTGCTGCGTAATGCGAAAATTTTCAAGATTAAAAATGTTATCCCAGATGATTATGCCGTAATTCACTGGAAGTGAACTAAACGAAGAACTCAAGATGAATTCATGAAGTTTAAAGAATTTTTGTATTTCTCGTGATTTGAACCAGAATGTAAATAAGCGCTATAATTAGCTCAACAAACTCAGTCTCGTTCATCATTTATTGACTCGAGAATTACATGATAATCTTTATTTTCCGGATTGGGCCAAGGAATTTAGATTCAGATTTTGATTATGACTGATCAGCGTTCATTATTACTGACACTAAAAAAAAATAAAAAACACACGCACAAACGAATAACTCAAGGGACATTCAGTAAGGTTGAACATTGTCCATTTTCCTTTTTTCGCAATATACTGTAACTCGGAAATGTGTGTTATCTTCGTGTCCACGCGTCCCAGACTCCAGCTGGTGGCGATGAGGAAAAAAAAGAAGAAAGATTATTTCTTTTCTGCCAGCAGCGTTTTCTCCAGCACCAGCATCCTGCTGTTTTGTCCAGTTAATCAGCTGCTGCATCGCAGGGAATTCCCTGGCCAAAGAAACCCTGTGCCTGTGTTTGAGCCACGGAAGAAATGGCCAAATTTATCGCCTGTTTTTTTCTTTGGAACTTACTGCAAGTTTCCTTGGAATGCGAGATCCCCTTTGGCTTGGTATTCTATACTGCGCAAAAACTGCGAATGCGTACTTGTAAATTGCAGAAATTGCGAGAATACATCGCTGAATTTGAAAAAATGGGGACTCACATTATGTGAGATTTCGTTTGAGACACTTATGCAATTTGAAAATTTTATGCACACACACTATTTTCAAAATATGACGAGGCGTGATTCATGAGTTTTTCCAATTTTCGTTTTCAAGACTATAAGAGAAAAGTCTGAATCCAAAGTGACCTTTAACATTTGAAATAAAATGATTGTTCACCTGTCTAAGTTTTGCTATTCATGAATTTTTAGCTGACCACAAATGTAAGCATTATTCAAAATATGGCCGACTTCTGTTGCACCGAAGTAATTTGAAATTAATTAAAAGTATTTAATGCTCCTGGGATTATTCATTCATGATCATGCATGGATTGAGTTGCCCATGAAAGAAAAAGTTAAATAAACTGAAGCTTCCTTTACGGTTCATGATTGACTCCAGAGAAATTTGAAAGATTCTGATTCCTGAATCAAAAGCTGAAGATCTCTGAAAATTTTAACTTGATGTGTTGTTAAAACCTTTGGAAATATTCTTCGACATGTAAAAGATGCTGCTGCAACTGATAAATCGGAGAGTAAATATCTTTCAGATGTCTCTTCAGAATTGAAAGTCGAGAAACTATTGTATCTCATTTGCTGTCCCATTCAGAAGACATATTAAAGTTAAAATATTTTGAGCCAAGTGTTGATAAAAATTTTAATGATTTTTTCTGAAGATTTTCAAGCATCAAAATGTATTCATTTTAATCCTTGTGTGATTTTCTTTCCAAGAGATTGTCTCGCTTACTGAAATCTCAGCTTACTCTGTAATGGGGTACAGTACTTTCAGCCTACTATGAAAAAAATATCTTTCCCAGTTTCAATCGCAGACGAAACACAATAAAGGGTCAGCAATGAAGACCATTGATTCCTGGGGGACCCATCAAAGAATTTCGGGCCTCGGTCCGGGAAGATTTATGTCTGCTTTTTGTCCTGTTCCGTCACACAAGATGGTCGTTGTTGTGGAACAAAACGAAACAAAGACCAAAAAATGTGGGTCGGCTGGTTCGCGGTTTACGAGACTGCAGATTGTGCGAGGAGTGCCTAGAAAAAATACCCGGGTTTCGCTGTTGGGTATCGGTCGGTGTCGGGTGAAAAACCGATCTTCCGGCGAGAAATGATTTAGTGGCCACCATTGATTCCTCCCAAACTGCTGGTCGTCGTCGTCGCTAGCTCGCTTTATTTTCCTGGGGGTTGGGTTCGGGGGTCCGAGTTTACTGCGCCTCTTGACTTGGCCACGTGCCCAATAACCGTCTGTCCAAGACGTATTCGGGATCCCCGGCTTCTTCTTTTGGTGGGGTTTTTTTTTTCTTCCTGCTTCAGACCAGAGAAGAAGAAGAAGAAGAAGAGGAAGATCGTTCACCGCTGTCGGCAGATTAAGGCGGAAAAACACACACAGGACGGGTGTCAATCCGAGGAGCCCGGGGCCCAATTCCTAGACGGACGAGCCGCAAATGTGGCCCAATGCCGGATCAACTAGGCGCTTGTTTTCCGGGGATCATCTCTTGGATGATCCGCTGGTCACCTCCCATAGATGTTTTTTCTTAATCTCATCATAGGTTTACCCTTTTTTCAGAAGCGTTGCATTCCCGGTGGAACGAGGAGGAAAATTTTTTTCTCTCCCAATAAGCTTATACTTGTGGTGAAAAAATCAAACAAAAGGAAAAGTTGATTTTGAAGTTGATTTTGAAGTCTCTGCTGCAAGTCGGTGAAACTTTTGGAAGTTGAGAGATTTATTTTTTCGATCTCCCGCTTTCAGTCTAACAGAGATTGGAAAAGAGAAACAATAGGATGGCATGCAAAAGTGAGAAAAAACATCATGCATGCATTTTTTATAGCATGCCTTTTATTCAAACATCTCCAATTTTCGTTGAAAGGAAGTTCTAATGTTATACAGCCAACCCTCGCTTTAGTACCAGTACCCAAGTGTTCAAGGGACATTCCAATTTAGTGACAACTCAGTCTCACCTAATGCCACGTAAAGTACCTTGCCTTGTATGAAAAAATTTGTCAAAATCAAAGAAATTAAGGCATTTTTTAGGGATACCATTTTGTCATTACTGCGAATCGCATGCACATGGCCACATAAAAATGTATGATGAATTGAAAATGTTAATTATGAATTTACAATGTTGCTGCATGGCACCTTCCTTTTATTGAAAATGTTATAAATATTGTGGGAGCTACCATGAAAATATTGGTGATATTCCTGCATAAAGACACGTAATATGAAACTCAAATTCAAACAAAATTTCAAGAACCATCAGTTTCTGCTTTGTTACTGGACGCAACTCGTGAAAAAGTCAGCATCTCGGGGCGTTAATGTTCAAACTCATTAAATACACGTATTTTGCAATACATCTTTTAAAAAACGAAAAAACAGTGCAATTCAGCTGTAAGTTATTCATTTTGGCTTTCTCGCTCAGAAAATAGACCCAATTGGCCTAAAAGTTCTTCAAGCAAGCTCATTTTGCAGAAAGTTGAGACTGTCAATTGAACATGACCCTGATTCAATGCCACAGAATATTCCATGCCAAATGTTAGCCTTATATTGAGGTTTGAGCCGTTTGACTTCACATCAATTGAGTCGTATTCAAGTTTTTGTAGATTTTCAGTGACCATTTGATCACCTTCATCATTTTCCTTTTCATACCTCCTTCTATGGATTTCTAGGAAAAAAACGAAAACGAAATTTAAATCCCTTCATCAATAATTTTTTGCCTCGAAGTAATTATAGTACAGTAATGAGATAACAGTTGAGCTTCACAGACAATGGATCAAGATGATCAATGGCGTCAGTATATAGTCATTCGAATTATTAACGGGCGTATAACTCAAATTCCCTTTTCAGGCCCTGAAACTCTATCGCGATGCACATGAAACGTAGGGTCATGCCATCAAAAGGGAGCTGAAATCGAATCATCTCACCCTCAGTTTCGGGGGTCGTCTTTATTTTTACTAACCATCTCAGGGCGTTATTCATATGTGTCATACTTCTTGTTCTTGCGGTTAAAAATGTTCGAAAAGGGGGACGAGGTCTTGATTTTCCCGATATATAATAGTGGTCCGGGTATACGAGGATGAAGAACAGCCTCAATTTCTACCAAGTCTTCAGAATACCCGGTTCCCGTGAACATCAAGCGATAATGAGATGCTACCGCGAAAAGGGATCCCAGCAGTGATGGGATTAATTTTAACGATGCGGCGAAGATGCATTTGATGTCCGTGGGGCTTCAGCACCACAAGGGTGTGAACTGCTAAAAGCAACGAAAAGAGAATAATAATATATGTTCAGAAAATTTCAAAATCCTATACCGGTTACATTTAAAAAAAGGAAACGTTGAACGAACCCATAAATCGCCTAACTGGATCTTTTCCATCAACATCCCTCAATTTTCGTGTTGATCCCTTCTGTTAGAAATCGGATCATCCTTGTAAATTTGCGCATAATACGTAACACGTGAAGATAAGTAAGTTTTTGAGGCTTCACAATACAAAAGTAACGTGTGTTGCGTTTAACTTTAAAACTCTTTTTGCGTGTGTTGACGGTCGAGAAAAAGGCATGCAAATTTTCATGAGTCTCAGTTGATCGAACTCCTCAAGTGCAAAACGTATATGGAGGAAAAGGTGCGCGAAAATGGGATAGTTATGGTAACCTGTCTTCTGTATGCAATAATCTTTTTTTATCCTCCATTTTACGGGCCTTTGAAAATGTTTGAACATGCTGTCGAAAACATGGAGTATATATATACCTTAAAAAATTAGCAAATATTTTTCCCAGAAAAGGGAATTTAGAAAATCCTTTCTGACACTAGAAATTGAATCTTACCCTTTGAACATCCCAAAAATGAATTTGATTTATTTAAATTTACTACATATTTGTGTAGCGAACGATCGTTGGTTATTCCTGCATTTCCGCCTTTTCTGGTCAAAATTAAATTCTAGAAATGAACAGCGCTCAAAATATGGATAAAGCAAAAGTTTCATTGAATTTTTAACAACATTCGCGAAATTTATTTTTATGATTATTTTATATAAAATTTTTTTTATCTTTTTTTATATTTTTATGGTTTGGCAGAGACAAATAAGTAACTTTTATCTATCAGTAAAAACATAACTAAATACAAAATTCATCCTTCGTATCGTGAAGCATAAAGTAGGGGTACTCTTATGGAAGAGTGATATGCGTGGTCATGGTACAGGTACTTGCTGCTCATCAGTACTCTTGGTGCCTTCTGAATGAATAACCATAATTCTTGTTATTGCCTGAAGCAAGATTACTTTCAGGGTTATCTTTATGCATTCTGTTGAAGATGCAAGTGCAGACGGGATACGAATAATTCAATATATTTTTCCTGAATTATCTGCATTCATTTCCTTCCTTCCCAAAGTTGTCAAATATCAAGTTGTGAACTTTTCAAAAAATCATATCTGAGTGAATATGTCATGAAATTTTTGTCGAGAAAATGGGTTATCAATGGGTTGGTTGATGACTTTGTTTTCTTTCACCCGTGTATCGCTAACGAACCTGGGTTCCGGTGAACGAGGGGTTCGTTTGCGTCTAATCGGGTCTGATCTGCGGGTTCTCGGCGTTGGCAGGAGGCCTGGGTAATCCGCGGCATTATATTTCTGCGCTGTGCCCGGCCCCCGGGGTATGATGAATAGGCGTCGATTGGGGTTCAGGCATTGATGCGGTGTGCAAACGTGGGTTGCTCATAACTTCCCATCGAATCCTCGTACATAATCCAGCGCTTAACTGATCCCTGTGTTATGATTGCCTGCTGTAATTGGGGTGCGAGTTTGGATGATTCTAAGACATCTTTTCTGTTTTTTTGTTTGTTTGCTTTGTTTAAAAATCGAATGACTCAAGAAGTACCACTTTTTCGCGAATATAAGAAGCAATCTTTTCTATTTGGCAAAAACTTCCTTGAAAAACAATTTATGCTGTCTTGGAATGAAAAGTGAAATGCAGTACATGATATAGCGTCTCACCAAGATCATATTCATGATCAAAATCGGCTAAAATTCAATTTTTTAAGACTCGATCGAATTTTGAAGAAATTGTATGCATCGAAACTGCATCCTATACTTCGCAGACAAAATTACTTTTCATTTTCAGATTCAAAAATATAATTGAGCGCGTCTTAAAATTGAGGCGTCTCATATTCAAATGAAAACTGGCACCCTTTCAATTTATTAATTTTTCAAGTATTTAAAATGTCTTTCCACTATAGCCACTGACATCTCAAATTCTTTGATTTCCTTTACCATCGGGCCCACCGAATTTTTGTATGGTTTGCTGCGACTTACATTTGTTTCACTCAGGTACGGTGAATTTAATTTGGCTATATTTTAATCCTAGATAGCGTAGAAAAAGATAAATCGCGGCTTTTAATGGGTTCGCTGAGGTTGCTTTCATTGCAGTGTTCTTTTTTAGAATGCTCAATTAAGTTTGGATTGTTTTGTTTTCGCTTTGGTTTTTTTTAATTTTTCGGCAGTCAAGGTAAGCTTCAGTGATTATACTTTTGAAGTTCTCAAGAGATTTCAACTTGGTGAAGTTCAGAATCTTCTGAGTGGCAAAAATCAATCGGTCATTCGGAGAAATCTGCAAGAGTAATACATCGCAACTCTGTACTGCTGGGGATTATTACGCCATTCTTAACGAAGTATTTAAAGGCAAACGCATGCCAGCAATAATCAAGCAGATGAGCAGGAAATCATTTCGGTTGATTGATCAAATAGGAAATCATTATGGCCCGCCGAAAAATTAACGAAGAAACTCCATCCTTTTTCACTTCGACGAACACACATTGCTGCTATTCTTGTTCCATTTACTCTATATATACAGCCGCTAACTGCAGATCTCCTAATCTTATGCTTTTTTCCCGACCTACGTATGCTGTGTTGATATCGAATTACTTCACCCCGCATCTATTCTTGTCGACTTTCCTTCTCTTGGGGATTCCTTCATTTACTTGCGGAGGAATTCTATGTGTTTTTTTTTTCTATGAACAGCATTCGGTGGTTGCGTCAATGAAGCATTTATCTAAACGACTCACTGATGGGAAGAACGCCGTCTTCTTTTCCGCAGGTTATTCTGTTTTATTGCTGAGTGCTTGCTGTCGAACATCTCTAGTCTTTCTAACTGCTCCTCGATTTTTTTGCAATTAATGCCCATAAAGTAGTGATTGAAAGGGCAGTCGAACCTGTCTAAGTCGAGCTTTAAAAAGGGGACAGCAGAAAAATTCTAGTTAGGGAAACAGGATTTTTGTTGGAAAGAAAAAATTACTGGAAATCGTGATGGGTGATTTCATTGGCTTCTTAAATCATTTTACAGGATGCTGAACTTGGAGGAAAAAGTTCCTTTCCCGAATTAGTCTTTATTTAAGCTTCCTTCTATAAAAAACATGGTTACATTTCTTTACTTTCTTCTTTCCTGTTTCAATAAAATAATAGCCAAAAGGGCCCGAGAAAGTTTTAGTTTTGAAGGTTTCAGGGAGACAGCCTTTGAGGTATAAAGTGATATTCAAATGCATTGTTTCGATATGAATTTAAAGAGGGACTTGAAAAAAAATTGACATAGGCGGGTATTCCACGTAAGGAGGTTTGAGTTATCAAGGTTAAACTTTCCAAGTGTTATTTCAAACCATTCCGTGGGATCTAATTTCCATTGATGCTCTGGGGAAATTCCCTGGTGTTGCACTCAAACACCGTGAAATTCGTGCGAATTGTGTGATGTGGTGGATGGGGCAGACTGTTCTTTGGCATGATTCATGTTTAGTGGTGCTGAGTAAGTGCAGTGCTGCGATTATGGCTTGAAATATGGTCATGAATAGGGCTGGAAGTGAGGCACATTTACTGGCTCATGGCATGATTTCGGTTGTTAAACAGTTCAATTCATCGGAAATGTCTTTTTTTTTAGTCGTCGGGGTTGAATCAGCGCTGATCCGATGGAATATTTTTTTTTAAACCTTGAATTAGGATATTCGCAGTTTTTTCGTGATTATTTGATGGCATATTGTTTGGATTTATTTTAATTATTTCTGCATGATTTAAAGTGGGACTCAATCAACAATTGAATTTGGAAGCAATAACTGAGAGCATGAAAATATAGAAATCAGTTGCAGTTATACAGTTGAAAGAAGTCCAATTTCAAGGGACCAGCAAAAAAAAATTGAATTAAGGAGGTTTTGACTTGGTGATATTTTTAGTTAGGGAAACGAGCATTTGTGTTGTGGGAACATAGAAAAAAATGTAAGGATTTGTAAATGGTGACATTTGAAACCTTAAATTGCTTCATACTATTTATAAAAGTTATATTGCTTTTTCTTTCCTGTGTTGAGAAAATAACAGACAAAGGGCCTCAGAAAATTTGAGTTATGGAGGTTTTAGAGGGAAAGCATTGGAGTTAAGGAGGTTTTAAATGCATTCTTTCGAAGGGAATTCGGACACAGAGAATACAAAATTCAGCTTATTATGGAGGTTCAGGTTATCAAGGTTTTCAACTGTATTCATGTTCAAATCATGGATCAAAGGTTTTTCTTTGACCAAATCGAGACATGTCTGAGTGCAAAAAAAATAAAAAAAAACCATATCATGGCTCAGATACTGGATGAAAATAAACCAACTGCTGTCCAAGGTTAACGTCTCCAACCTATTGTCAAACTTGTTTAGGAGTTTCTATAGATGCTTCAAAGATATCATCTCCATTAACAAGATAGGTGCAATAACCCAACAGATGTTTAAACGTTTTTTTCGGAATGAACAATCTTATTTATCAGCACAAAAAAAAAAAGAGCTGATGCCAAGATTTTGAGGCATCCTTGAGGACATGAATTATCCCACCCCACAGCATCGCTAAAGGAATAGTATTGTTTGAAAAGGAAAAGAAATACACAAGCAGATCGAAACGTACTGCATCAAAGTCACTGTGGTTGGCTGGTGCAATACACCAAACTAATTGCTGCCATGTGTCTGATATATAGAAGAGAGCCACATAGAAAAGAGTTCACAGCGGGACGTTGACTCTATATACCCTTTTTCTGTGGGGCTCTACTTAGTCTGTGGTGACGAATAATGTCGGTCGATCTGTCGGTGGACAGATATACGGCAAATGGGGCTTTCCCAAGTTTGGAACTGGGTGACTCGGATAATTTTCAGAATTTATGGGAAGCTCACGCGGATTATACTTGAAAATACACGTCAACCATGCATTTTAATGCGGAGGACCTCAGGAAGTTCGGAGTAATCCTTTTTTATCGTGTGCAACCGGAACTTGGCACTCACTATACATACGGAGAGATAAGTTTATTCAAACTAAGCTGCAAAATAAATTGTTCAAGAATCGCAAAAATAAGCGCAGTTCTTATCCGAGCTTATTCGCGGTCGACCACCTTCTGAAAATTTGAGATAATAATGGAGAAGATAAAAAATTTTAAAGCATTGAGGCGGTATCAGAAGTTTTGTCAGGTATTAAGTTCTGTCATTTCTCCCGTTTTTATTTATTTCTTCGACTGTGAAACTTTTGCAATGGGCGCTGAAAAACTTTCAAGCCAGACAAATGACCTTCAAGTCGTTTTGCCCGACGATTTTGCATGTCTTTGACACCTGATTCTGCGTTGGATTACGGACATTTTTTCTCCACTGAACTTTTCTTCGATTGGTTCTCGATTCTTGCGGCAATTTTAGCCCTGCTGATTTGTGAGAAAACGTATGCAAAACTTGTTGATGATCCCAATTTCAGTTGGTAATATGTACTACAGTATATACATTCGAACATGAATAGTTGCTTTTTCAGAATTTTTTCGGTGTTCAGTTGATCTAGATAAGAGTTGAACTTTAATGTTCAGTATTAAAGCATATTCTTTGAACCATTATACCAGAGATATTTTTGAATTTGCAAAAATAATGAAGTTCATCAACACTATCCATTAAAAAATCTGACACTAAATGTTTGATGAGTTACGTTCACTTTTCTATTTTGAACATGGAAAAAAGTTGACTAAAGACGCTTGAAATTTTACAGTATAGTCTTGAGCTGTGAAAATACGAAATAATATTTTGGCAATTCCAAAATAAATGACAAAAGGTTCCCCGCGAGACATATTAGGGCTAATTTTTTGAGTTTTATTTGGTTAGCGCAGCGTTTTAAATTAAATTTGACTAATTCAGCTCTTTTCGGTCAGCACTCTCTAAAATTCTTATTCATTCAATTAAAAGTTTTTTTTTACATATCAGACATGCAAATGAGCATTTCAAATGAAGGATTATCAAAGCCCTTCCTTGTTCTCTGGCACTACCGTTTTCACTCCAATACAAGATGCGCTTCTTTATTAAGAAATTGAAATTTTAAAATCTGGCTAAGTTGATTTGATGGTGTCAAAGATCCGGAGGTGAATAGCAGGATTGCTTCTAGCCAGAGTAAAGAACCACTTGTTCATAAATTCATTTGTACTAAAAAAAGTACTCAACCATTTTCATCATAAAATTAACAAGAGTTTTAAACCCGAAACGTTTATAGAAATTATTCAGATAAGACTAGCATGTGTACACAGAAGCAACAGACGCGTCCGATTCGGAAGACATAATAATGGAGTGCCAAAAAAATGCAAAGCATTTGTAAGAGCAAAAAATTGAGTTGCGCGTCACATTGGAGGGCGTCAAAATTTCCGGCCAATATTTTTCGTTTCAAGCAAGTCCAAAAAATGACATAATGTTTCAAGCTGTGAAGCTGTGGATTCTATGAATAAATAACGCACACAATCAGCTGGATTGCCGCCAAAAATATGCCTCGAAGGAGGCTTCTTCGAGGCATAGTTCTCGTTTTTACAGATAGTTTATTTCTATATTATAGAGAATTCCAAATCATAAAACGAGCAACACAGTTAAAGGAGTTCTCCCACTCTCAAAAGAACCGGAAATATGTGCACAAATTTCGATTGGATAACCAAAGAAAGAGTTTTCTGCTGCTGCACTTTTTCAAAAATCTGGTTGATAATTGTGCAAATTTTTGCAGAGGTTTATGAAGATTTTTAAGACAAGTGGTCGTATAACTCAAACCAATTCTTAAACTTTTTATTTAGCCTTCAATCAACAACATAAAAAAGTATTTTGAGGATGTTTCCGATTCAGTGAAACTGATTTTGAGAAATCCGGTCATCCCAAACCATTTTGAATGCATGGAAGCCATGATGAGGCTGGCACCCAGCAAGCTTGCATCAGGATTTGGAAGTGGAACAACATCCCACTGCTGATTATTTTTTTTTAGTTTTCACCCACACCTCCCAAATTTTGGGAATTTGTGCACCCTCTTGAAACCAGCATGAAATTTGCTGGTTCAGTATCCTATTAATCCCTTTAAAAAATAGCTCTGACAACAGCAGCTAGTGGAAGAATTTGTCTGACTACATTTTTGAAAGTTTTTATTCAAAGGTTTCTTTTGACCATGCTGTGGCACTTGGGACCATAAAATTGCAAACCATTTGAAAGCAAAATTGAGCAAGCCTCCATTTGGTGTTTTTCCATTGTTACAGCTCAATTTTCTATACTGAGCTACACTGCTTTAATTGAAATATTGGTACACTTTTTTGGTCCACAATGAAGTTTGATGGTTAAATTCTGGTCTTACACCTCATTCATCCCTAAAATTAGCTGCGGAAAACAGCAGCTTATAGTTGAAGGTGCTGCCTGAAAACTTCTTTATTAGAAAGTTTCCATTCAAATGGTTCTTGTGACCATGCTATGGCTCTTGGGACCATAAAACTACATACCATGTAAAATGAGATTGAAAAAGCTTCCATTTGGTGTTTTCTCATCGCCACAACTTGATTTTCTACCAAGCTATTTGAAGTCTAAAATTGGATCAATTATTTTGGTCCACCCTGTATTTGTGCCCAGAATGAATGGCGATGAGCTGCATTATATTTGTCAATCACTGAAAGAGGTTGCCTAATGAAACTCACATCGACACACACACAATTGAATAAAATTCACGAACACAAACTGAATGATATCAAAATCTGGTCAAGAATACAAGTCCTGAAGATGGCCATCAGCAAAACCAAAGCATTCCAAAATCAGCAGATCTTCACACACTCCTTGTCCAAATTTGTTCGGGTTCAGAACTCCAAGAACCCTGAAAAGTGTCATCACTTTTAATTGTTGTTAAAAAAAACTTTTAATTCTATGGATACTTGGTCTCAGCCGCAAAAGGCTTATTGTGTGACTATGCCTTTATTTTTTCCTTCAAATGCTTCAACATTTTTCAATTTTGGGGATCGAGTGATCTCTGAAAATATTGTTCGCCGAATCAGCAGCACATTTCAGATGCACACAATGGGGTTTTTGTTTTTTTGCAAATGAAAATAAATAGAGGAAGGAAGAAAAAGGTTGATTTTGAGAATGCCCCATGTGGTTGAGATCCAGGGATTGATTACTTCGCCGGCAAGCCAAACCGACCGCAGTTGCATGAGTGGGATGAAATGCGCGTCCCCGGAAGACAACTACTGGGATCGACAAGTTTGTCACTAGATCTCTCTGCGAGTTTTTCACCCCGTAGGCGACAAGGCTGCCTCTGGGAATCGATTCCCTCGCTGTGGGGAGCCAGAAAAATTGCAGCTCGTCTTCCAAAAACAAGTGAAAATAAGAAGAAGAAGAAGTAAAAAAAAAAAGTGAAGGAAACCCCTCCTACCCTTCAACCCATGCTTGAGACCCGAAGGTGCCCTGCTCTCTCTCTCTCTTCCTCTTTCACCACTCGACTCGGGGATCAATCGACTTTTTCCTCAAAAAGATCAATGATCCAGTTCGTTCATTTCTTCCGCATTGACCCGTTCCAAACTTTTACGAGTCCGAGTTTAATTTATTTCGTTTTTTTTCTTGAACCCGTACCTAAATTTTCCTCTACTTCGAGCAACTCTTCGGGAGAACTGGTGTCATGATCAAGCTGGAAAATCAGCGCAATTTTTATTTTGTAAACTATAGATGGACTGGCTCTATAACGAAAACTCAAGGGACCACAACAAATGCGTTGTAAAGAGAACGTCGTTGCCGAGAACACGTATAACTTGAAGAAACCCCTCTTGGACCACAAGAAAAATAGTTGCGAAGAGAAAATCGTTGTAGACAAGATCGTTGTAGAAAGATTCCATATGTATTAGGTAATTCCCCGAAATCATCTGCTTATGCACCTGCTTTATGTTTTAAAATGTTGAAACAATATAATAATTTCAAAATTTCCAGTTTAGCTCCTTTTCTTTCTTGACCAGACCAAATCTTCAATCTTTTGTGTAATTCTGTAAGGAAAACTGTTGTCATGATCAACCCGAAGAAATCCTGATTCTGTGTCTATCGTAACATATTATACATATTCTTTAAAATTATTTACTAATACATCTGATTTGGGAGAAAAATTCAGAAGTTGAACAAAATATTGACGATCTGCCTGATTGACTGAACTTAATTCTAACTGGACAACAATTATTCCTGATCGAATTTAGACGTGTTTTGATGGCATGCATTGCTTTGAATTTTCTGTGAAAATATTACGAAAATAATTACTTCGTGTGTAGGATGCCGAAAATGATTCAAAATATAAATCATCAGTTGTTCATAAGTTTCGAAATGAACAACTAAATGCCAAGTAATTAAAAAGTCGACCTTGGGATCATTTTTTTTATCCCTCTTTTCCTTTTCATTAAAGAAGGCTTGAAATCAGGGATACAACGACTTCATCGGAAGATGTTTTTCATGTCTCTCGAGTTTTGTGAAAAAGTTTTATAATAAATTCTCAAAGTAATCGCTTTCGAAACCGAAAGAAAATGGACTATTCACAAATCACACATCGCGAGTTTTAAGCGTCTCGGGAGTCGGTCGGAACTCTTACGAACCCTGAGGGGGAAAACAATAAGAAATTGGATGGACTTTCTAGGGACATCTGTAGACTTTCTATAAATTGCTGAACTCACTCAAGCGTGTATATAGAAGCCAATGTTAAACAGTGAAGAGGGATCTTGTGTAGTGTAATCTGGTGGGACGTGATAGTCGCTGACAGCCGCGATGGGCCATTGTTTTTTCCCGGAACCCCTCCCTTCACTCAGTGTAGCCTTCTTATTCCAGCCCGGTTTGTATTAGGCACCAGCACGGACGAGCTCCGAATGTCTGATGTTTATCTGCAAACCACGAAATTGTCTCTGTGATTCCTAGGAATACAAAAATAAATAAAATAAGTAAAAGAGGAACGAAAATGCGTACCCGAGGAAGAGGTTCATGCAAGCACGAGTCAATCTCAGTCAGGTCGTTGCTGTTCTCCCTTATACATGTATCCACGCGAACAGGAATCTGTCAGAGTGTCACGAGAACCTCAACAGCGGGCTTTCAATTTCGCATTTCCATCCCGACACTCTTCCATATATATACTGCTCAGAAATATGTTTCCGTTTCGCTGTACCAGGAAAAAGGGATTTGATGAAACTGATGGCAAGCATATGGGGGTTTGAGAAGTGGGAAGTGTCATGGACAGATGCACTTTGAACCGATTACAGTACTTTACTTTCAAACAAACGAGAAAACAGAGCAGATGAATAATGAGTGTGACTTATTGCTCGGTTTTTTGTCGAGTCATTTGATTAATATCGATGGCTTGAATCACTTCAGTTTTTTTTTAGAGATTCGCGTGTTTATGCTTTTTGGTCACTTTGAGATCCATGTCTTTGAACTGTTATCGTGAAAATCGTCAGTAAATTAAATGAATCACTGATGAATTAAATTCGAGATATATCTTCAGAACCTAGTAACATTCGATGATGCATTCAAACATTTTGACGTAACATGGAAATCACTTCCGTTGGTTGATAAACTTTCTGAATCTTTCCAAATCATTGCGAAATCATTGATAATACAATGAATTATACTTTCTTAATTTGACAAGTGATTTCTTCAAATTAATCCTTGCCTTCTTCAACTCCTTATAGTCGATGATATTTTAGGACGATTTTCCAATTCATCATAACAGAGTCAAACATTGTCCGAATTTGAACTTATGTTCCATGGGAGTCTAACATACTTGTTAGATCTTCTGAATTATTATTACAAATTTTGATTCATGACTTGAATTCATCGGTTGCCCCCGTACCACCTGGAATGTTGTAGAACATGCACAAAAAAAAAACTTTTTCGCACAGTCGCAAGAAAAGAATTTCAGGTTTATCTCCATCGTTTATCTTTTCCGATCTAGGCGATAAAAAAAAACGTGAATGCTTGCAAGGGAATTATTGCATTTTACAAATTACTTTGTAAATAAGTGCGAAAATCCAAATTCAACTGGAGAGTCACAGGACTTGAATTTCGGATTGAACCAACAAATCTTGGAAAACTTTTTCTTATAAATCAGTATTGCATTAAATGCATATTGCATGAAAAAACGAAGAAAGCAGATGATATGAATGGCATATGATCCCCTGCATCTCGGAAAATTATATCTCGGATATTTTCGGGCTGACACTGAATGTGCAAAAAATAAATTGATATTCCGAAGTCTTAAGAAAATATAATTGCAGAGGGAATACTGTAATTGCGGAAATGTTCCTTCGCAGGTCGTTAGCTCATCGAACCAGAGTGCTTATTTCGTTACCATTATACAATTAATAAAGTTGTTTGAAATTTGAAATTCCCAAGTGCGCCCAGCAGCGGGCGAGAAGAGTGAAATCACAAAAGAAAGCAGCCCTTTTTCTGACTTCGTAAAAAATCGTTTCTGAAAGTTGAGAGTTTGAAGAAAAAGTGATCATTCCAGTCAGGACCTTGTGTTGAAGTAAAAGGTTTTACTTTCAAGTACTCGCCAGGGGATCAAGAAGAGGAAGTTGATTAAAACGTCACTCGCAGAGGCTTGACGACCGATTCCGCGAAGATGACTTCATTTCAGCTCGAAAGACTCACATTTGCATTCCGTCGCGAATGATGAATAATTTCCTTTGCTTCCTTTTTAGAATAGTTCGAATTTATTCA
>CAJPEX010003785.1:0-20665 GCA_905338405.1 Notodromas monacha
TAATTGTCTTGGACAAGATTGTTGAGTGACTTCACTTGTAGTTCCAAATAATGCTGGAGTATAGCATTAAATAGAATGCAACATTCTTTCAGAGAAGGTACTGTTTTATCAAGGTGCAGATATTGTCACAAACAATACTTGGTAGGAGCTCTTGGGTTTGTACAAGGGTTCTAGCAAAAGTTCTTGGAACAAAAATGGTGTCTGATCCAGTTGAAAAAAGTATTCTTTAGGGCAAACATATTCTTTGGCACACAAAAAAATCAGCCCTGTTTGATAATTTTTTGCAAAATTCACCCTGGCAGAGTTTTGTGTTACACTCAACAGATGAGGCACCCTTCCTGAAGTTTTTTTTTGTGGCCCAGCTTTCTCCTCAGAATTCTTGAGATAAACTTGGCATTCTTTCTAAGGGTTGCCTCCAGGTCATCTAAGTCAATTCCCCCATTTTCATGGACAGCCGCCTTATTCACAGCCACCACATTGGGGCTAATGTGGTGGCTCTGAACCAATGTGGAGACTGTTTTCATGCTGTTGCCCTGTAAATTTTCAAAATGCAGAGGAAACAGGAATATGTTGTGGTTAACAGCTTATTATGTGAGGGATGATGCCAGTTCTATGGATTTTTTCATTTTATGATGGAGAAGTGATCTACTGGAAAAATTTCTTCCAAATGCATGCAGCAGGACTGCAAATTTTCGTTGAAAGGAAGGAAATAATTTTTTAAGCTTTCCATAGTTGGAATATTTGTGGTATCAAAAATGTGGACAATGGTGGAAGATTAGATCTTTTGACCAGCCAGTACTGGCCCACAGACTATCTGCGGATTCCCAAGAACTGCAGAACGGTACTTCACTAATTTTGCAAAAATTGTAATCAATAAACCATGCAGAACTTTTCAACATTTGGAAACGATGGGTGCTAGAGTGGGTGACGTAAATTTCATACTAATCTATCATAAATTCACAATTACGTGCTGAAACCTGGGGAATATGCAGCGGGTAAAGTTAATCACGATCTTCTGTTGCAATGCCTGCATATTCACAATGCAACCTATTAATAAATTGTTTCCTGAACTTCAAAAATTATTTATCCATGGATCTGTATTGTTATGTTGGGTCTGTATATGCGAAATGAGTTTCATGTGATTGAGAATTGCATTTTTGAGGTACTGTTGTGTGGAAGGTATATTAAAATTTCCAGGCGTTCATCCCTAGCATGATATGAAGAATTTTGATTTCAGGGTGCCATGCTTGTATGCTACTATAGTCAGCATCTGATTGCCGTTCATATCGTCCACCATTGTTTCTGTCCTCCGTCCCTTTGATGCGCTGGTGGGAGCGCCTGTAAATAAAACCTGCATCCTGTTTTGACAACGCGGAAAATATGTTATAGGACGGGTAGGATTTAGTCGAAGTCGGGGGTGGTGCGACCTACACCGTCCGACTGACTGGGATTTATCTTATCTTCGCCGAATGCTACCGAAATCGTTAGTTCGTGCTTCATCTGTGCTCCGCTTGGTGCTATGCATTTTTCTACTCTGGTTGCTGTTCTTGGCAAGAATTTTTAGATGGTCCAAAGAGGAAGTGCCTGTCCCAATTATCATTGAAGTTCAGCCAGAAACCGTGAGTACAGTACTGAGCTACTATTCCGGAGGAGTATCTATATTTCGTGGGGTTGCTTTTTTAGGTCCAGGTCCAACACATGCCATTGAAATGGAATTCGAACCTTGCATTTTCGCAGTTGGTTTTTGAAGATGACATTACCTCAATCCGCCATCCCCAGGATGCTTGCATTCCTCCGCAGTCTCGTTCGACGATCCCTTTTGTTACCGTATTTGTCCCTTCTGCGCCGCTGAACGTCTTGCGCCGAAATTCTATTCGTGGAACGTGGGGAAGTTTCGGACGTCGCTCCGACATTCGTGTATTTTTTGTCATTGGTCTCGTGAGCAATGACTCTGTGCTTGATGATGTGATTGAGCAGGAAAGTCAAATCTTTCGTGACGTACTGCGCCCTGAGGTTGTTGATACTTACAGTAATTTGACACGGAAAGTAGTTGCTGCCTTCGAATGGGCTGGAAATTGCTCGGTATCCGAGTTCTACCTGAAAGCGGATGATGACATGTTCATCAACATTCCTGGGCTAGTAGATTTCTTCTTAGCGCGCCGAAAATTGAAGAATGTGATCTTCGGCCGTCTGTTGACTCGACTTCACCCTGTTCGTAACAAAGAATCCAAATGGTACGTTCACTGGAGAGAATTCCGCGGAAACAAGTTTCCGAATTTCGTTACCGGACCTGCTTACGCGTTCACGTCGGATGTCCTTCCGAAACTTGTGGCCATGGCCAGAGCCACACCTTATCTGAAACTCGAAGATGTGTATGTCACTGGAGTTCTAGCTGATCGAGCAGGCATCGAACGCAGAAACGAGCGAAAGTTTGGTAACGTTAACCCGAATTTTGAAAATATGTGCGAATTCAGTCAGTTGATCAGCGTTCATGAGATGAATCGTACCCAGATGTTCCTAGCCTGGAGCATTACCATGAATATTTTTGACAATTGTCCCTGTGATGCGTGTCCATCTCCTTTCTTCCGCCGATTTCTCCCGTTTCTCAGTCTTGATTTGGAAGCCGAAGACGGAGACTGAGTTCATTCCTACTTTTTTCCTCCTGGCTCTTACGACGCGTTTGTTATTTCGGTTATGTTCTACGTTTCGAAGCTTCTGCTGATCATGCTTTTGTTCTGAATTGCTTGTCACAGGTTTCCTCCGAACTAAATCATGCGCGTTTTTCTTTGGAGTGTTCTTATCTTAGCATCGCTACTGTTCTATGTGCGAGGATTGGATGTGGAAGANAGAGGGAAGGTACAGAGATAACAGGAAAGTAGGTACTGAGATAACAGGAAAGTACCAAAAAATGTATCAACTTATGAGAGACGAGTCACAAATTTTTATTTTCAGCAACAAAAAATAATTGTGATGTGAAGGTTTTTTATGAATTTCTGAAAGAATGTCTGGGTTTGTTTTACACTCAGAGTCTTTGTTGCTCAATTAAGTGTGGTAAAATTGGTAATACAGTAAAATCTGTTGGAAGAAAGCTGTTGAGAGTTTGGGACTAGGAAAATACCTTTGTTGTAACGCCTAACTTAGTATAAAACGATGTGAATAACATCATTCCTTCAGGGACTTGCAAAACGACTTCGTTGTGACCAATAATTCGTTATACAGTACTGTACTGAGATTTAACTGAACCGTCTGAATAATTCTTGAAATTTCAGGATGGTAATCCCTATGCGGGTTCCGTGTTCAACAAAACTGTACCGATTGTCGAAGTGGATGATGGACTAGACGGAGAAACTTTCTTCTTGTACGTTTTCCTCGCGGGTCTCTTGGTCCTTGTCGGAATAGCAGCTCAGCAGTTCTTTGTGTGGGGCAAGAGGAAAGCTATAGCGGGGAAAGGAAGCAGTTCCCGGAATGAAACTGCGCCGAAGGTGAAAACGCGCACGTTTTCTGTGGAAACTGGAACGAAATCCAGTGACGATGAAGTTGATTTTGATTGGCTGCCGCGAGAAACTCTGGCTGTCATGAGTGAGTAGTTCTTGGCATATTTTCCGTTTGATTTGAGGCTGATTTCAAATGAAGAGTAAGGTATGTTCTCTTGATGATTTTATCTTGTGTACAGTACTTGCTTTTTTTGCGTTAATATTTTTTTTTCGTATGCATAATGATGAATTCATACTTGTTCATTCCGGCATGTCCTTGGAATTCCTTCAATCATATTCGATTTCTCCGTTTCGCAGGAAATAATCCGAAGAAGCAGTCGAAAGCCAAGGGGAGGAAATCACGGAAGAATGGTGGAAATGACGGGTCGAAGAGTACCTGAGAAGTTTGAACGAAGATCGGGGTTTGAAAGTGTTCCTAATAGCTAGTCACGTATTCGCTTGTCCGGTCCTCTGGCATTTCAGTGAGAAACCGTCGCACCTGATCTCACCAAAAAAATAAAAATACGTAACCTCGGTTGAATCAAGTCATGCTAGTCCTGAAATTTTGTTTGTTTTGTTTTTGTTCATGAACGTTGTTATTCTTCCGGGAGGAAGGAGTAAAGCTTGTGTTCCCCGTTGATTTCAATGACTGATTATGGAATTCATTGATTTTTTTTCGCTGACTTGTTTCATCGTGATTCGTTTTTTTTTTCCTTCTGGTTTACAGATAGTGATTTGAGTGATATAAGTCGTGCCCTAAGACTGCAAGTTTTTCGCAGGTGAGATTTTTTAATTCGTATTTTATTTGGATTTCTTACTGTTCAGTCAGCGTTTGTAAATGATTGATGTTTTAATTAAGCCTGGAAAATGATCGAAAATTTTCATATGGCACGGAATTCAATTTTCAAGTTCAAAAGTCGACATAGTATAAATTCTCAATGCCTGAAAAGGCAGAATTGCATTGAAATACTGTACTTGCTTTTTGATACTTCGAACCACTGGGTGGTATCTGGACATTTTTAACGTACATTTTTAACGTGTGTGCTTCCACGTCAGTTTTCATTCCTCAGGAGAAATTCAAAAAGTTGAAGTTTGCAGCTGTTGTTGGAATATTATTTTGCCCGATTTTTTGAAAATGCTCGTGTATCTGAGGAACGTTCCGAGGGAAAAGCTTTATTTTCTTTTTTTTTCCGTGGGTGCCAACGTCCTCGAATTTTGGCAGGTATCCAGAATTGTGATACCATTCGGGGGTTCCTTTCATTTTGTCGGTCGATGTTCAGTCGTAACTATATGCATCAGTGTGACCCGTACATGACTAGGTTTCTTCGCAAAAATTGAACCTAATCACATAATTTTTTTTATTTATGTGTTTAGGTCCTGTGATCACGCCTGAAGATGAAGGGTCTTTCATTGGCCAGCTTGAAGCACCATCCCGCTGTGAGTTCATGGAGCTGAACACGTATTCCATTTTTGTCTAGGCTAAAATGGCTTTTCGATCCGTGATCTTGTTTTTTGATTCTGTTCCTGGTGATTTTCGAAGCTTTTATGTTCTTGAGATGGAATTTTAAATTTTTGGTGACAGTCTTTCGATTGTGATTTTTGCATTGTAGAAGTGTTTTGCGGAAATCTGATTTAGTCGCGATCATGCGATCAAAGCTGATCTATTTCAACTGAAGACGTCCTCGAATTGTTTTCCGAGTCTGTTTGCATTCTATGCGGAATTATTTACGCACGACTGCATCTGTTTAAAAATTTTTCATATTAGATTTCAAAATACGGCTTCGGTTTCCTGCTCAAATTGAGAATACCATTCACGACTGCCCGTTTTACATCGCGTAAAGCGAGCGTTTAAGCGTCGGAAGTGGAATTAATTCGATGCTTCCGCTGAAGTGCCGTACAGTTACAGTGCGTTTTATTGAATAACCTTGTAATTTGATTGTACGACATTCCAGTTGATTCCTTTGTATGCTGCTGTGGGAGCAGGTGTTGTTATGTGCGCACTTTACGTTGGACGCCTGGCGACAAGAAACCCTGACGTGACTTGGAATCGTGTTTCGAATCCGCGTCCATTTGAGATGTACGAGGGAAAACAGTACAAGGTGAAGTGCTTTCTTTTGATGTAATATTTGTGGGAGGATCTTGACTGGAGTATGTGTGCGATTTTGGTTTTTTTTTCCTCGTATCCTTTTATGCGTCTTTCGGAAGGCTATTTTTTTTTTATTAGATAAGAGGCTAAAGAAGTTGGTTTGAGGAGGGAGAAGTGTTTCATGTTGTAAATTTACAATTCGTGAATGAACTGTTTTACAGAAAGATCTCGTTTTAACGGATAATCGCTTAATTGAGGATCACTAGACGAGAGTATGCAGGAATTTTGGTTTGTTTTTTTTCCCCTCTTCACCCTTTAATGTGCCTTTTGAAATATTTCAATGTCTATTTTTATTGGATAAGAGGCTGAAGAAGTTGGGATTGAAGAGGGGAATCGTTTGTTCATGTGAATTTGAATTCGTGAATGAAACACTTCAGAACAAAATCTCGTTTTAACTAATAATCGCTTACAACGATGTTATATATTTAGGTCCCTTTCCAGTGACCATAATTTAGAATGAGTTACTTTATGACGGATGTTTCGTTACAACGAAGTTATTTTACTAGTCTTATTGGCTTCGTTGTTGTGAGATTTTACTGCACGGTGTGTTGGTTGAATCGGTGATGAATATTTTTCCATAAAAAATGTTTCGAAGCATTGAATTGCTGAAATCGTTTCAGATATTATGTGATTTGATCAAACTTCGGTTCTGACGATGCTCATGCATAAACACAGGAGCGAATTAAACTCTGGATGAATCAGTATGAAATTTTTAACACTAATGCTATTTTCTGTGACCTCTTTGCGGACTGATGAAGTACGAAATAATTTCACGAGGACAGAGACGCTGTCGCTGATCGAGAAGATGTCAGTGAACTTCTAGCTGCAGTGTAAAAATTTCTAAAATCGTTGAGGTTGAGCCGAAATCATGTTTTTTTTCGACTGTTGATCGAATGTTTCCTTTCGAAATTGAAGTTCAGAACGATTAAATTTTGAAAAGATGTTTCGGCGGTGCTCAAATTTCAAAATTTTCAGTCGACGAACTCTACCTGATGCTTTTCAAATGTCTGATGTTACTGATCAAGGGTAACCTTGAGCTTCACCACAAATTCCTGAAATCCTTGGGTATTAATCTAAATTATTTTCATGTTTTAGTTTTTATCGAATGTTTCCCTTCGCATTGTGAAAAATTGAAGTTCAGAACGATACAATTTTGAAAAGATGTTTCGGTGCTCCTCAAACGTCTAATTTTCAGCCCAGAAGCTCTGCCGAATGCTTTTAAAATGTTCGTTGTTGCTGATTTTAGGGTGTCTGTAAACCTGTAGCTTCACTGTAAATTCCTGAAATCCTGAGGGATTAACCGAAATTTTGTTTATTCGTAGTGTTGACTGAATTTGTTCCCTTCATATTGTAAAAAAAAAAAAATTAAGTTCATTCCGATTGAATTTGGAAACGCCGCAAAATTCAGATTTTCCGTCGAGAAACTCTGACTAATGATTTTAAAATGTTTGATGTTGCAGTTCATGAAGACCCGGGACGACTTCACGTGCAAGGCTCCGAAATTCGACTGAAAAAATCACACTTGTCATTCACCAAATGTAGTGCTTCGATGCATCGGAACTTCCTGTACGAAGTCAAAAAGAATCAAGTCCTACCGATCGTGGCTTTGAGAGAAATTATTGTGTTGTGAAAAACGTGACTAGTCCTGAAAAAAAAATTGTTGGTGCAATAATCTACTCCCCCCCCCCCCCCGACCTCCCCACCAAAGATGCTTTCTCGGTCGAAAGCTAATCAAAATGTTGTTCAATCCTAGTTATACCAAGTATTGAAATCTCTAGTCGAGGAGGATCGCATGTGTTCCCGAAAAAGTGTTACGATTACCGAGAGTTGTTATGCGATGTTTTCCGGAGGTTGTGTCAACGTGTGACGCATAGACAACTCGTGCTATGTAGAACGTCGATATAAATGCCGCGGTGGATCTGAAGGAATTCGTTTTGAGTTTTTCTTTCCTGTGATGCGGATTGCGTGTTGTTTACTTGTGCGCAGGGAAGAAATTCTCGCGGCACTGGGATTGGAGCTAATATTTGGTCCAATATCCCGCGGCGGAATGGAAGTTGTGTGAACAATTTGTGTCGGTAAGTGGAACGAATTATCGGAACGAGATGCCTTTGGTCGGCCTCTGGTGATGAGATTTTTCTTCTCCCTTTTTCAGTGCGCTGCTTTTATCGTCTCTTTGCATGCCAAAGAGATGGAAAAATATGAGAATAGAAAATCTTTTTTAGGCTCAAATTTCTGCGAGTCCGAGGTCTTGAGAAGTGTGTTCTCGAAGAGTCTAAAATTCTGGGGCCGAGGATTGGCGAAACAGCGTTTTTCCGTGAGAGAATGTTCAAGAATTTTACGTACCTGCCGTTACGGAGATGGGCAGGGATTGATTCCATTTGAGTAATCTGGGATGGGTTGGAATAATGAAGAAAAAACTCACTTCATTCTTGAAACATGCTTCCATGAGCATCACAGAAAGTTCTTCATGGAAACACCACCCCAGGGTATCCATTCGGTCGTGGGTCAACTAGATGTCGCTCAAAGACACAATTTATGGAAGTATGACATGGCATACCATGCACCACAAGGTCCTATCACATAATAATATATCATCATAGGAACACAATTTGAAAGGATCTGAACAGATCAGCAATGAAGATAATGCTCTTTGAGAAATATTACACACAAGTGAATAATGATTTGGCCAAAGGACGTGACAATAATGGCAAACACACAAATGATTCACCCCCTTCAGCATAAAGCCTTGGAGAAACTTACCACGGAGAAGGACCTGAACCAGGACAGAATTACCCTATTCAATTCTGACTCTTCATCTGACCCGGGTTGTGAACAATAAGGATAATTGAAGAACTCCTCCTTTTCACGAACACGACAGTTATTTATTATCAGGTCACACGTAACACACAATAGGTAGTCAGGAGATGTTACAAAGTCAAGAGCTAAGACTGAAGTGCCGAGTCGGGGTTCCTCTCGTCGCCTCCTCCACAAGTGGTTCCGGTGGTGGTGCAATGACCTGTTCAGGTGATGTCGCAAGAGGTGGTACCAATGATGACGCAAGGATAACAGGTGGTTGGGAGTAATCACGTGGGGAGACACGTGGACTCGTCGCCTCCTCCACAAGTGGTTCCGGTGGTGGTGCAATGACCTGTTCAGGTAATGTCGCAAGAGGTGGTACCAATGATGACGCAAGGATAACAGGTGGTTGGGAGTAATCACGTGGGGAGACACGTGGCCGTTTGCCCTTACGCCAGTACGGACGTCTAGATGGCGCTGTGTCAAGTAAAGGGGGACCCTTACTGAATAGACTTGTTCTTCTGTAATACTTAGTGAATTTAAACTTGTTGAAAGAAAATGTAATGTTTGTTGAGGAGTTTGAAACTTCAGGCAGAAAAGGCAGAACACCACCAACTGATTGTGTTTACTCCATTTAATTTCACTTAAATCCAGTTCTTTGCAGCCAGCAAGGTCTATGGAACCCCTGACAAAATTGGAGACCAGTGAAAAACAGTTTGAGAGAATTGTACACAAAATTGTTGGAAATAATTTTCTGTTCAAAAATCTTGTCTTCATGAAATTAAAAAGAACCTTGGCAAACACAAAAATCCTTTACAAACATCTCCAGTGTGTGCAGTGAATTTTGCCACACTGTTAATTAACACCATGCCCTATGAACAACCCAAAATGCAAGTCAGTTTTCAAATACCCATATGGTGATGAGTAAACCACCCTCCTGCTTTGGTGATCCTCCAAGTGTTGAGGAAAGTGAATTACTGAGGGGAACAAATCCATAACCAACAATGGGTGATGCTCCAGCACCACCAATACCAACAAGGGATGATGCTACAGAACCGCATAACCAGCAACCTGGTTGACTACCAAAAATGTGTACTAAAATCAAACAACTGCTGTTACCAGCTCCATTGTCAATTGCTGCCTCTGCAGCAAGCACATTTGATCCAAATACAGTGAGACCCCATGATGCGGATGTAATTGGTACATCAAGAGTGTCCTTAAGTCAAAATGTCCCTAAGTTGAGTCTCATTTTCCCCAAGACTTACATTACATAATTTTTAATTAGTGTTTTATGTACAAAATACTCACCATAATTCCATGAAAATAACAATGGTCTCCCAATGTAAACTGATTCCAATCAATATATTTCAACACAATATGGACAGTTGGGGAATTGAATACTGATACCTCTGTACAGTACATAGAAATGTTGGCATTCTCTCTAAAAATAATATTCAAGTGAAAAAGAGAGAAGGAAGTCCCTCTCTGCTGGAGGTGATTTTTTTAATTAGCTGAATTGATTGAGTTGGTGAGAGAAATGCCCAAGAACATTTCTTACATCAATTTTAGGGTTGGAAATATCTGTTTCTTGTAATTTGGCCTGAAATGTATTCGCAATTTTATAACAATATTTCCCTATGTCAAGTCAGTGTCCTCACGTTGGGACTTTTCAATTAATTTTTATTATAAAATAAGTGTCCCCATGTTGAATTGTCCGCAGGTCAAGGTGTCTGCATTTGGGGGTCTCACTGTGTAACTTTCCAACAAATTGTGATGCAATATTATCACAAGCCACATAAATCTGCAATGAGACTTACAAACAGCTGCTGATGTTGAATTTTGTTCAAACATATGTCACCCAACAGCACAAAGCTTTTATGGTGGCCTTGATCCATCTACCTCCCAGTCTTGAAATCATTTTGAATTTCAAGAACAGCAACAGACTGTGCAATTGTGCAAGGAACTGAATGCTATCATTCTCCAAACACCAAAACAATTACAAAATAACTGGCTTGCCCTCAGGCCTAAGCAAAATGTTATTCTGGGTGTACAATTCTCTGACCTTCCTGTAAAGACTGGAGAAAAAGATAAAAACTGAATATCTTCAATTTGGTCCAACCTCTATGTAAAATTTTTTTTCTTTCCCTGCCACACCAAATATACAAACATTCAAAATTGACCTTTTAAAGATTGACAATGAAACATATCTGTATTTTGTTGCTTTATCAACATATGCTTCAGCTACAAACATGCTGCAGCCTAGCTCCAATTTCATCAGGAACTTGACTGAAAAATGAAATGTTATTGCCATCCTTCAAACAGGGGATCCAGAAAATGAATGTTCATTTGAATGCTTCTGGCATTATTACAAACAAATCCACATCATATCTGCCAGGTAAATAACACCATTGACGCTGATCAACCTGCTCCTCCTCTACTTGGATGGAAAGCCCAGTAATCTTGTGGACCTACAACCAGATCAAACTGAAGAAAAGGACTATCTTCAAATTCTTTAAATCTTGTTTGGTAAATAAGGCAATATCCAAACAACCTGCAAACATATCTACAAAATATTCAAGCAACTAAAAACTGCCAGCAGCTTGGTGGATGACATGGCAAATTATTTGGAAAAAAATAATTGATTTCACAATTAACACCACTTCATAATCTATGTTCAAACATGTCTCAGGTGCATAGTTGCTTCTGGCCTATGATCAAAATGCACCTTCAAAAAGGAGAAAAATTGAGCTCAGCCTCCACCACCAAATTTCCCAACATAATTATCAACATGTCAAGAGACTCCAGCCAGCAATTGTTATTGCTGGACATTGTTGTTATCAATATCCATCCATGCAAACAATGAGACAAGCTCCTGCGCCCCTTCAAGCAATACCACCATGTCACTACTGTCATTAACATGCTGAATCTGAGAACTGAATGGTCCAACTTCACAAACTTCCTTTAATGAACTCTGCCAACTACTTGAACTGCTGCTCAGTGCTGCCATCTCTGAAAAACAGGCAAAAGTTTGAAACATTGTCCCACACCAATTGGGTCATGATAAACTAATACTGACCTTTGTTGATCAAATCAGCATTCTTGATTTTGTTGGACAAACCACCTCTTTTGACTTTCAGAGCACAAAAACTCTGCAACAAACCAACCAGAAGACAAACATTGAACTTGATGAAAGGAGACATATACTGTTGTTTGTTGAGGAGTTTGAAACTTCAGGCTGAAAATGGTTAATTGTGTTCACTCCACCTTATTTCACTAAAATCCAAATCTTTGCCAGCAAGATCTCTGAGGGCCCTTACACATTCTTCAAGTGGAAACAATGTTGATTTTGCACTCATCTTGAGAATTACTATCATTGCGTTTTCAAAATGCGATTTCACATAGAATTCGAAGTAAAAATTTGAACTGCTGAAGATTGTGAGCCATCTGGATGAGATGCTAAATTCATCCCACATGTCTAGTTGCAAGTAACAATTCCAGAAAATATTTTGGGCGCACTCTTCTCTGATTTTTTGAGGTATTTTTTTCTCATGGAGTATTTCCCAGGAAAAAAAAAAGAAAATTCCATTTTACAGTACTGCAGAGAGAACCCCCAAAAATGTTATGCAGATGTACCTTGATGATTAGAACTTTCTTATGTCAAATTTTTTTCAAGTTGCTGATGTCTGAGTTCCCTTAGAAACAATGCATTGAAAACTTCACTAACTTGAAGCTTTTCCACTTGAGCCTCCATAACTCAAATTTTGAAGATATCTTTTGGCTATTATTTTATTGACAGAGGGGATGAGAGAAAAGCAATGAGAATGTAAATTGATGTGTTTTGGAAGGAAGTTAAAGACTAGTTTGGCAAATGAACCAGTGCATACAAGTTCATCATCCTGTCAACTCATTTAAAACCCTTGGACAGAAGAGGGTTTCTGGCCATCCTGCAGCAAAGTTGGGACTTTTTCAGGAGGAGGGGCATTTCAGTTTGACAAAAGGTCTCTGAAATGCCCCCAGGTTGCCAAGGCCTAAGTCAGGAAAAATCCTGGTACAGAAAATCCCATTGTATTAAAAAATCCCCTATATATTTAATTCTAAGAATGCATGAAAAAATGCCACCCAGTGATGATTTTTTTAAAAATTTTTTGTGACAAAATTCTGTGCAGGATTGAAAAAAAATATTGGACTTCTTCCCAATCTAGGCCTTGGTTGAAAAATCAGATTATTTAAAATTTGCAAAGCTCTTTATTGGGGACAAAAGTTGGCCAAAATATCCCAACTTTGCCTCACAAGGGTTAAGAAGCAATTTAAGGCCCGGAATATCACCAGTTAAAATTTCCTGTATTTTTTTTGGTACTTTCCTATTATCTCTGTACCTCATTACTAGACCACATTACCATCCAGAAAAATCTTTAGGACAAGTTCATAATCACAACAACCTACCAGAAACTGTGAATTTTATTTTTCTGCATTCTGCTGAAACTAGACTTTGGGAGGCAGTTAGGTGAAGTTGGGTTAGGTCAGGTTAAATTGGTCAGAGGGAAGGTACAGAGATAACAGGGAAGTAGGTACAGAGATAACAGGAAAGAACGTTTCTTTTAAAACAAAAATGCTTCTTTTCCTAATTTAAAACCTTCCTGAACTGGAATATCTTATGGGTTCCATGAAATTTGACTCAAAGAGGTTCTTCATCTGTATACTGAGAAAATGTTTATACAGACAGTTTACCTTTATTGTACAGTCTTATTAGTGAGAAACTGGACATGAATATAAGCTGCTAAAACTCTTCACTGCTCAACCACAGTACAGTACTGTACTGTATATCAATGAAGTTTATCCAAGCCAAGTATGATAATTATGGGACTAGGTGCTGGGGGAAATCAGAATAAATGTTTACTCTGATCAAAGTGCACATTGGCGGAGGGAATTATATATAATACCTGCCGGTATCTTATAGATTAGTGCTTGGTGAAGCCAGAATTTCCCAACAGAACTGCGATAATACCGTTTTTCCTGCTTTCATCAGGTGCCTGTGTGTGTCTGTGTGTGTGTGACTGCTGATTTCTCTCCATCCATCTATACGATGTCGTATATAGTCGTCGACATCGTCGTTCCTTTTTCATCCAGCCATTGATGACAACGTCGTGCTGCCGACCCCACAGCTGATGTCGACTCGACACACAAGGAGAATAAAGAAAATGGGACATAAAGAAGAAGAAGAAAAAAAAGAGGAGGAGAGAGTGAAAAGAACACTGGGCGAGTTTGATTCACAGGCAACAAAATAAGCCGGTTTTTTCTTTCTGTCTTTCTTTTTTTTTTTCTTCTTCTTTGGGTCTCAATTTTTTTTTTTTGCTGACCCTGCAGTTTTGCTTGTGCGCGGAGTGCTGAATTCGTCGGGTGTTTATTATTATTATTATTATTTTTTTTAAATCATGGTGTATTATGTGTAACACTGTGTTCCTATAGGCAGAAGTTTGGGGAAATTGGCGTGTGTGTATTTGTGTGCCAAAACAGCGTGGACAAAAAAGAAGAGACAGAATAATAAGTGTGGAGCAGCGCTTGTGCAAAAACAGTTCTATATTGAGGAACAGTGTTTTATTTATTTTTTTCCACTGCGCGCCTAAAAGTGAAGTGACAATTTTCAAGAAATAAAATTGGGAGAAATTCTGCTGAAATTTGTATTTTTTGCATGTATATGTATGTATATATCTCCTGATTTAAAAAAAAAGTGAATACTGTAACAGTGTGAGAATTTAACCTTCCTGAGTAATATAACTGTACTGTCCTTCATTGTCAAAAATTTTTTTCTGTCTGAATTTCTTTATGAAAAATGCATGGAAATACTCTCTAAATTGAAGGCTTCCTTCTGCAAACCTCCATAAGTGCAATTTTCTAGAAGCATTTTCGCCATTATTTAGAGAAAAAGCAATACAAATGTAACTTGATGTGCTTTTAAAGGAAATGAACAGTCAATTGGGGACATGAACCATTGCCTTATTCAAGTTGAGCATCCTGTCAACTGATTGAAAAAACAATTTAACGCTCAGAATACAGGTGATACCTTGCAATTTAACCCTAATCAATGACCAAACTGCAAAATGGTCAACTTGTGAGACACTCTATAAAATCAAGGGCAAACAGCACAAAAACACTGGAAAAGAGGCTAAAACAGGTCAAATTTTGGGAAAGAGGTTGAATTTACAAGTTGACCTCAAAGCAAATTTTACCATTGAATTGTGGGATGGTCAAATTGCTGGAGGTCCAATTGCAAAGTAACACCTGTGTCACTGATTAAAATTTTCTTCAATTCTTCCTTTCTTCCCCCCCCCCCCAGAAAATGCCTTCTTTTCCTGATTTGAAATCCCCCTGACTCAATTATGGGGCAAATTTGACTTGCATTGTGACATGGTCAAATTGGCAGAGGTCCACTTTCAAGTTATCACCTGTGTCACAAATTACAATTTCCTTCAACTCTTTCTCCCCCCCCCCCAGAAAAATGCTTCTTTTCCTAATTTGAAATCCCCCTAAATCAATTTTTGTTTCTTGCTGGTTCAGGGAGGTTTGACTTGAAGAGGTTCCACTGTATATATGAGTTAGTCTGTAACCAAATTTTATAGGTTCCAACATCCTTATTGGAAGAATATTCTGCTTTATCTCTGCCTTGAGATTTGACTTGAAGAGGTTCTGCCCTAATTGAGTTAGGCTAGAACCCATCTTGGTTGTAACTTATTTTTCTAGGTTCAAATATACGAGGGTTCTAACAAAAGTTCTTGGAGTAACAATGAAAATGGCATATAATTGAACTGAAAACAATTTATTCTTCCGGAAAAAAATATTCTATGGCACACACACAAAAATCAGCCTGGTTTGAAAATTTCAAAAAAAATTTTGCAAAATGCATCCCAATAGAGTTTTGCTCTCCAACTCAAAAGCTGAGGCGCCCTTTTTTATTGTAACCCAGGTTTCCCCTCAGAATTCTTGAAATAAACGTGGCATTCATGCCAAGGGTTGCCTCCAGGCTATCCTAGGTAATTCCGCAATTTTTTTCAGTAAATTTTTTTCAGTTCAATTGTACACAATTTTCATTGCTACTCCAAGAACTTTTGTTAGAACCCTCGTACTTGTTGAAAGAATATTCTGCTGTATTTCTGATATGTTCATGTCAGACTCTGAGCCAAGGCAGAATGAAGTTCATCTTGTGAAATTTGATTTGTCACTGGATATATATTCATGTGTGGGTTTTCCTTGTGGATTAGCTGCACCTTACTTTAAAATCCCCCCCCCCCAAATCTTCTCTATATATACTCTCCATTGTACTGTGTTTAATTGACAAGTTCAAGGAGAACAGGATGATGTATTTATGGAGTTGCCTGAAAGTTATTTTCCCTTGGGAATGTGGATTTTTTCGAACCTGAGAGAATATATATATATACTCTATATGATTGATGATCATGGGAAGATTTCAAATTTGCATCCATGTTCATTTCTGGAAAATTCCTTCTGACTGAGGGCGTCAAAGAAAAAGATCTAAGCAATGTCATGTGAAATTCGGATTTTATCCTGTATTTATGGAAACTACTGTATTTTTTCAGTAAATTTGACTCATTTCTTTGAATTTATTGATCAAGTGTTGGTTAGGTATAAATGATTTCTTCTTGGGTGTTCTGGAATTTCCCTTGGTGAATCCTTGTAGCCAGTTTTTGCATTTTCCGTCCAGATTCGCGGCATATATATTTTGCCTGGCTACTGTGCGAAAATTCTTTGCGAGCTGATAAGGAGTTTATCGCTCTGTGTGTGTGTGTGTGTGTGTGTGTGTGACTGGAAGCTTGATTTTATTACTGCGATTGCTGGTTTTCTGATTGGAAGATGGTGTTGATTTCTAAAGCATGAAGGTTGGTCAGAACGTTGGTGTGCTGTGGAAAATTTGCAGAGCATTGAATAAAATTTTTGCTCTGTTTGGTGTGAAGAGAAATTATTTCAGATTGCAGTGTTGGCTTATTCTATGAAGGGTGTTCAAAAAGTTGGTATGCAGTGTGAAATTTGCATTCAATGGAATTTAAGCTCTGATGGTTGATGTGATGATAAATTGTTCCAGTGTAGGTTCTATGAAGGGTTTCCAAAAAGTTTGTGTGCAGTGTGATATTTTCAAAGCATGCAATGAAATTTTTCCTCTGGTTGGTGTGATTTAGGAGAAATTTTCCCTGTGTGGGTTCTATACAGTCAACCCTTGATTAATGATCTGTTTGCTGAACATTTTTTTGCATAACGTTCCTGGTCATATGAGAAAAATCCCCTTGCTTAACGTTCCAAAATCCGCACAACGTTCTGCAGTTGTGCGGAATTGCTGTTCACTTTTTGAAAATCTCTCAGAAGATCTGAGAAATTCAGATCTTCTGAAGATACAGAAGATAATTACAGTCAAATGCAATTTTGGAGGATATGCTGTATTTGCTGTTTAGTATGCTTGGTTTCCTTAGAAAGAACCACATGGTAAGTCATTCCATTATTGGTCAAAATTTGAGGCATTTAGTTTGAATTTCCCTTCATCCAAATGATTTCTGATGGAGACTCAGAAATATAAGGAAATACAATCCATGGAATAAAACTGGACATCTGGCATGTATGCATACACTCTTTGATTAATTTTTTCTGAATTTTACCTTTAGAAAATTTTGCCTGACACCAATTAAATGTTTCTCCCTTATATCTGAAGGGAGAGACTGCCTCGCTTAATGTTTTTTTTTCAGCTGACATTTTTTCCCACTGCTCCAACTAAAAACGTTGAGCAAGGGTTGACTGTATGAAGGGTGTTCAAAAAGTTGATGTACTGTTTTGAATTTGCAAAGCATTGAATGCAATTTTTTGCTCTGGTTGGTGGGATGAGAAATAGCTTCAGTTCAGGTTCAATTGTCATTTTGTTGGGGACAACTGGAACCCATTAAAAGAAAGTGTTGCAGTGCAGTGGAGTGTAGGTTTAAATGATTACATACAGCAATCAGCTGGTTTGTGGCTAGGAATGTGTAAATAAATGAGTACCTTAATTACTCATCCCTAGTTTGTCTGGTGTATCAATGTTTATAAAGAATCAAAGAATGACAGTACAATACAAATGAAGCATAACAATGAATGCAAAACTCATCCAATAAATAATGCAAGGACAAATTTGTGCTAATGAATTCAGGAATGAATATCACAATGAATTGAGTACACATGGTAACCCGCAATGCAACCCTAATCCATTGCTGGAGTAAATTCAAATTGCAAGGCAGTCAAATTGCAAGATACTGTGTAAAATTGAGTAAGAGCAGGACAAAAGACTAAAAAAAATGGCTGAAGCATGTGAAATTGTGGGGCAGAGGTCATATTGTGAGTCAACCTCCCAACAAATTTGAATGTTGAATTGTGGGATGAAAAAATTTCAGGAGGACAAAAAGTGAGGTACCACCTGTACAAGTGAAAGAATTGATCATTTTTGGTAATGAGAATCAGGGATGTTGTAAGGGATAGGTGGCGCAAGCCGCCTCTCCCGACCGTCGCCCGCAGAAAAACTCCACGTTGGAATTCCAGCGTGGAATTCCAATCGTCTCGCCATTTTCCCCCTCTCACCAATTATCTAGTCAGTCTTCAATCACCTCGCAAAGTGCATACATCTCTATTCATCAGTGTCATTCATTCTCTTGTTGAAATATATATTCAAACGCTTTTCTTTTGGAGACCTTACTGAAGGCTCCCTGCCGAGTCCCCGGCAGATTGCGAGTTTTATTCATCATTAATCTATTTCAGCCAAATTTAATTGTCAACTATTTCTTTTTTGTGGCTTGTGCGCCACAAAAGTGGTAGCAGAGCGTGTAATGTTAAAGACCCTTAAAAATTCATGTTTAAAATTCATTAAAACTTTAAAAGGGAACTAGAAACTCACAAAAAAAAAAAAATTCTGTAGTTCATGAAGATTTTCAAAACTAATTTAAATTTTCACAAGTTATGAAAAGTGTGAAATTCAAGTGTGAATTTTGCATCATTCAGCCCCCTACAGCATCATCATCTGCCAGCATCCTGCTTGTAAGTCATCATTCTACAGGGCCATGAAATGGCTCCCATCAAGGCAAGTATCAAATTCAATGAATCTATGTGATTGTGAGTACTGTGAGTGTCATTATTTTTAGCTAGCCTCTGAAACTAAGTAGCAAATTCCAGATATGTATTGATTAGCTGTGAAATCAATGTGAAAAATCAAACCTCAGCCATGTAGTCTAATCCATACAAACTAATCAAAAATTTCTTCAGCATTCAAATCATTCTCAAAATAAATCATTTTATGCAGTTTATTCAGTAAAACAAAATCCCGCATGTGGTTTACAAATACAATACCATTTTCTACACTGCTAAAAATATCCCAAAATCAAATTAAATAAAAACGTTGAAAATAAGGTAATTATGAAATTTGAAATACAGAAACACATAACTTGGCAACTAATTTAAACAAAAAATTGTACAACATCTGAAATCAAAGCTTTGATGTTCTGCATCTTTGTTCTCACACTGAAGTTAATACAATGCACATATGTGAGTAAATGCAATTGTTCTCAATCTATTTGTTGATGCTATGCGCAAAAATTTGAATTCAACAGAAAATTTGGCTCAAACACTCTCTTACATAGACTCACACAGTACATTAGCATTAAATCCTGTTCAAAGAAGTGAATTCATGCATTAAATGATTTCATATGAGTTCATACAATTAGGATTTACAAATCGGAAAATTTTTGAAATCCCCGCATTCACGCTTGAAAAAAGTGCATTCACATTCTGAATTAATTCAAATGATACTCAATCTTGAAAAAAAAAAAAAAAAAACATAACTAGCAATAAAATGGAAAGGAAATAGGAACATGTTATGGTCAAATCTAAATCTATTGCACATGCATTGAATGTTTCTCAACTGTTCAATTCTTTCCTGTGATACATCATAAAAATTGAAACATTTTTCAGTGAATATTCCAAAGAAATTGGACATTAAGATCAAGATAATGTTAACCTTGTTTGAATATTGATGGCATACAAAAATACTTTAAGCAAAGAAAGCCAACATTAGGCTCCCCCATCTACTGTCTCTATTGTAACATATCTGCCTTTGTGCTCATCTGTAAAATTCCATTCATCTATTACACAACTAAAGCCATGCGTACATAGATTCAAGACACCATATATTATCTGTACTGCCTCCTGACAAGCGCATACAGCATTTTTGCAGAACTCTTTCCTAAAAATAACATTTTCATCAAGATACATGGATAGTGTGCAGCACAAGCAAATCTTTATTAATCAAGTGACCTCTATGCAAAGCAAGAATAAACATCTAGCCATTAGGGTTCTAGAGTTCTTATTGCAAAAAAAAAATCATTGTGCCACTTTGAAAACATTTGATGTTACCCAATTGGAAGCATTTCTAGAAAATATAATCAAAATGACCAAGAAAAAAATTTCCCTAGACATATCAGTCATTCAAAGAAACTATAATATTCTTGCAACAACACATAAAAGCAAATTGTCATGAAGGAATGAAATCAAAAGCATTGTCAAGAAACAATGATGTCATACCACAGTTGAATAACATTTTCATCCAAATGTTGAATTTCAAAACCATTCCTGGATGCTTCAAATGGGTTTTTTGAACTACAAAACTGATGATTGCAATTCAAATCTCCCATGTTGCTTCATGTCAGTCAATGTGCAAGGGTACAGAAAATGCATTATCAAAACCAAACATTATGAGAAAAAAGAAGTCTATTTTACCTCCTATTGATCAGAGATCACTCCTTCTGAAAATTCTCACTCAAAGCATATGTTTGAAAATTCCCAAACTCATACAGATGCAGAAATCTAGCATTTCAAGGTTTGCTAACTCTAAGGCCAGGAATTAATCAGCTTCACCATTTTGGATGTCTTCTGATGCTACTTTGCAGATGAAAAACATGTACTGACGTTGGAATGGACTGAATAGTGATGCATAATGCTCAATGATCATGTTCTGATTGCAAGTTTTTTTATGTGTACAAGCATAATCTTTGAAATCTTATTCCAAAAGAAAACAACTCTGAACCAAAAATTCATCAATTCAAACTCATTCATTCATGCCAATGGATTGATAGATGCCTAAATAGAAGGAAAACTAGCTATACCTTGAAAAACTTACATAGATATGCCTGGTCCACTTCAACAGCAGAAACGCTTGAAAATAACATCAATGACT
>CAJPEX010003786.1:2247-26314 GCA_905338405.1 Notodromas monacha
TCTTTTTTCTTCCTTTTTTTTAAAGATGCGATACGCGAATTAAATTTCCATGTGCGCGCGCGAACTAATCTAAAATTAAATGCGCATGGATCATGTTATTGAGGGAAGCGAATCACGTTTTCCTGAGTCAAGTTCTGCCGCAATCAATTGGATGCAGGACGTCATTGAATATTGAATACAGATTTGAGTTTTATTAGTTCAGGGGCTAACGCGGCTTGAGAATAGGTCTACTTATTGTACAGTATAATCCATTTAAATTGCTGACTTCGAATGGTTTGTTCAGACTTGTCAAAGATACAGGTGGTACCTCGCAATTCGACCTCCGCTCAGGAATTCGACCTGCTTCGGCCACTTCTTTCTCATTTTTGTGCTGATGTTTCTCAATTTTACACTGTGTCTTGCAATTTGACCCTAGTCCAGCAATATATTTGGGTTGAATTGCGAGGCCCCGCCCACCTGTATCACAATAATTTACGTCCAACCGAACTAGAGTACCGTATAAAACGGAGAGAAGCAATCTATTCACCAGCTGTTGACTTTTCAACCACATTTGTCGCATTTACAATCCAAGGCAGGGAATAAATCGTTGGTAATAACTGAAAAATGTCAATTGTGTTCAATCGATTCGTTTGTTCCTCTCGCAAAAGGAAGTTGAAAGTTTGGGAAGTGGTGTTTCGAAAATACTCAAGAAAAACTGTGACAGAATAGCGACTCTTTGATATTCTACATTTTGGGGTTGTTGGAATGGAGGATTATCCGCCTCGAAGTCAAAGGAATCATAATTCTTCTATTTTGTTGTGGATGGCTCGAAAATGTTTGCCTGGGAATTAAATGACGCCCACTAACATCACATTTAATTTCTGTGCAGTATAATCAAAGCAGTCCTTCGGTTCCGTAAGCTTGCTTCAATTTCCTGTTGAATCTATCCGGAACACTCCGTACATGAATCAGGATCCAAAATCTCGTGCTCTTGAATAGTGAATGGTCTAATGAGCGAAACGTTTTCAAAATTCGGTGTTTGATATGAAAGTACAGTAATCATACGCTGCACTTGAAAATCTACGATGCCATCTATTGAAACCATAAAATACGAGGCGCCATCAGCTGAGGGACAAATCCTGGTTTTTGAGCTAATCTTAGCGGGATTAAGTGCGTCGTATATTCCGAGTAAATACGCGCTATATGAAAAATTTCGTGGAATGGCTGAATTATTTATTATTCATATCATTCATGAAATGCAGTAATACAGTACAGTAGCATATTTTTTACGCGTGAACTGATGATGAAAACAGACTAATCCAAAATGTATTCTACTACGTTGAATCTGTCAGTCAAAACTTGTAGGTTCATCGGAAACATGAAAAAAAACCTGTTAATTCTCCCGAAATCCACGTCGGTGAACAACCGTAAATTTTAACGCAAAAAATTAAATCGCGGCTCCAATATGTCGAATTCTTGTCATTCATTTGGTTTAGCCTTTCATTCAAATACAAGTGATCAATCCATATGTATTTGGCTGGTTGTTCATGGGTACGCACCTGAAACTAATTTTGATTTGTCTCGCGGGTTCCAGTACAAATGCTCTGCACTCAATTCACGTCAATTGTGGAAACGCGGACCCTTATGCAAATTACAAAACCGGAATCTCACAAGTGTATATTCAAGCAGATCAATGTCCACTCCTTCGACTTCGAAACGGCGCATCCTAAATTTAATTTATTGTACTTCGGTTAATTATTTGAAATGGACCCTGAAATCGTGTTTTTTCCTTCTAAGCGCCATTTCTTATAGCTTTCGAAACTAGTTTGTGGGAAACGATTGGATCGAATGTATAAAATACATCTAGAATCGACAACAGTATTATTTTATGGGTTTTATTTTCTCGTGAAAGTCATATTCCTTGTGGTGATCGATACCGATTATTCTGAATTTCTTTCGGTCAAAATTTTTAAAGCTCGGTTCTGGTACATAATTCGTCATGCTTGCTCGCAATTTCCTAGCTCAAGACTTTGCAGCGTTCGGAAAAATTTCCACTCGGGGGAAGCGTTGCAAATTTCAAAGCTATCTGAAGCTTTTCTTCTTTGCCCTCACCAAGTAACTTCAGAGAGAGAAAAAAACAAGTGAAACTTGAGGAAGCACACCCTGCACTAGCAGTTTAGCTTTTTCTTGGCGGTGCTTGCGCAGGTTACGAACTGGGTCTAAGAGGAAATTTTCCTTCGCATCTTCGAAGAGTTTTTGGGAACTTGAATTCGTTGAAACGGTTTCCCTTTTTGTTCTTTTATTTTTACCAGTTATTTTTTAGTCGCCTCTCTTTTTTTAAGATTACAGTATTCTCGCACCAGTGCGCCGGAGTTGGCATTAATGTGGACCATAACTTTTTCCGAACAACGTGGCAATCCATTAAAGCAGTGGCGTAAAGTTTCTCATTTTCGGAGATATGAGCCTGTGCTTCGCCTTTGTCATATCTTTGGCCGTATTTCTTACGTTTTCAGAAAAAGAGCATGACTTCGAAAAATGTTCACATTTACCGTTAATGTAACGGTGCGCGCCGTACCGACATAAGTGGAAAGTTTCAATCGGATTTTAGAATAATAAATGGATTAACTCCCAGATTTGCATTGCAGTATTGGCATGCATTCCTTCGTTCAAATGAAGCCGAATAGAATGGGACCCGAGACAATTGCAAACAATGGCTCGTCTTCGAGCTTCGTCTAATCTGTTGCCCTATAAGTGTGTGTTTTTTTAAGAGATTGCGGAGCCATTTGAAGTGATGAAATTTATGGTTAACTCAGTAGTCACAGGATGAGAGCAACGTGGGACAATTGCACGACTAACAAAGAAACATCCCGCATATAATTTGAAAAAAAAAAAAAAAACTCAACTCCAGGTGAAAAGATGTGCATCTGAAGTTGTGTAGATATTTCCGTGGCCAACTGAAAGTGACTCTAGTTTTTGTCAAATCACCGATGATTTTTCTCGAAGTGATTTTCTCCAAGTGAACACTTCGAATTTTTTCGCTTCGAAGATTTCATGGAGCATCTATCCATTTTTATATTTTAAAATAAAATCACGGAAACCAAACACGAACAGCAATGGAGATTGTCGCATCCACCGAAATACCTTACCACAGGTAAATCTTTCGCCGGGTGAATAAAATTTATCGCTTTTTCAACCTGAACGATTCCAGCTGTCAGATGATGAAAAAGTCAAATTGAACCTCGAATACATTTTTATAATTGTTTTCATTTCTTTTACTGGGGAGATTCTCTCACATGGATTCTAATGCCCGGAATAATCCTCGGACTGACTTACCTCTTCATGAGATAAAAACATTTTCGGAATTCACGATCGTGGTTTTCTATGGAGGACACGCAGAAACGGGACAAAGACGTCGCATTCTGCCACTGGAATTGCTTTTATCGCTTTAAAATCCCGGCGAATTACTCACCGGAAAATTTTGAAATGAATTTCCGAAGATATGAAATATGCGTTTCAGCGGCTTAAATGATGTTCTTTTTGCTTGCTGATGCTTTCGGGTCAATTGAAGACCTGCCGAACTTGAATATTTATGATAGGAACCGCATTTAATATAGCGATAAATTACATGGAAAATACGTTGAGGAAATATTTTTTCCGAACGTTTGTTTTGCACAAATTTTACTTTAATAATTGGTTTATTTTTCTCGCGCAAGTTGCGTAACAATCTTTGACAAAATTTTGAAAATTAAGGACGTGATGAATTGAATTTCCAAATTTTCTGCATGCAGTATTTACTATCCTGCCGAAGACACGCAATTATTCTAATAACTTTACCGTGCGGCTTATTCAGCACGCGTAAATACGTAAATTCATTGCGCAGCATGCATCGATTCAACGTTGCTTGAAAGGCGTTCGGTAAAATGGAGCATATTTTATGTAAATATGTTTCAAATATGCTTTCAGGATGATGGAAACATGGTTGGAAATCGAACCCATGAAGATCCCCAGGCCCAAGTTCACCGGGAAAACAAAATGCGCCCCACAAGAACCCCCCAAGGACTACGATCATTGCGGGACCAAAAGCCTCGGCCCAGCCAGTGTCGACGACGACGTGGCAGTCAATAACTTGGGCAACGAAATTCAAGAAAAACTCTGAATCCGCAGCATTTCATCAATGAGCACGTGAAAATGCTTCCCCTCACCCCTCCAAAAAAAAGGAATCGATTCGAAACCAAGAATCTTATTTCTCTCAACTGTGTATCGCGATGTTTTTTGAATGTAATTATTACAATTTGTGTTGATTGGCTGTGTGGAGTCCGTTTACAAAGTCTCGCTTTCGACTCAAGAAAAAGTTTCCACGCGTAAGAAAAAAGTGGGAACTGACTGTGGAGAAGAAAAAAAAATGTTGCGGAAAAATGATAAGTGGAACGCCTGAACTCGAAATTCATGAATCGGAGGTGATTAAACAGCTCGCACGAGGCCTAACAAAAAAAGAAGAAGAAAATTTCGGGCGTCATGACGGACGAACACTGTGTGTGAAATTATTTTGTGAAGGCAAAGAAAATCCTCGGTTTATAGCCAAATTGTTCTATTATTTCTCTTTTTTTCGAAATTAACCAATTCAGTCATTCTGGACGGCAACAATTTTCAGAACACCTCAATTCCCGAAACCCTCTTCGGGCTCGTGAGAAAATACAGCATTACGGAAACGCAGGTGGACTAATGAACCCGACGACCTGGGCATAACTTCCGGATTCTGCTTCGAGGAAAACACGCTAATGAGATCGCAAACCGAATTCAAGTTTTGAATCCGAGGTTTTCGGAAGCCAGAAAAAAAGAAACTCATAAGTGGAGCTTCCGTGTTGAGTGGCTTCCCATCGTCGAACCTTGACATTTCTGGTTTATACGGAGTGAATCGACTCACTGCGGCAGTTAGTTTATTCTACCACCCACCGGTCGTGTAAATGAACTTGAATCCAGTTCATAATCAGCTTGCTTGACCCGGATATACAAAAAAAAAATATGTTAACAGCCTGCGTACACGAACAACTTTCTACGATTTTACGACCTGGCCTACAAATTATCGTGCACGGACGAACGCAACCATCGCATATAAACTGGGCATTTGAAATATCTTTTCATTATTTAAAAACTCGACACTGCGTTCTTTTCGTCAAAAATACGTCTGTACGAACGGGGAAATAAATTCTATTATACGACGCGAATCCTTTATTGTTGTTCCTTAAAAATAAAAAAGAAACGCTCGCCCACGTAAAAAAAAAGCACTTTTTAAACGACTTCAAAATCAGAATAGTCCATAAATGTCTCGTCTGAAGCATTTCCATAACCATCTTGTCTTCTTCCGCTTTAGGAGTGAATTTTGAAATATTTGAAGTGACATTCTCAGTGACTTGCCGAAGTGTTTCATCATTTTTGCCATGAAGCCATAAAAAGTCCGAAGGACGATTAGTCTGATTGAATTTCTGGCTTCATTTTTACTCAAAATATTGTTTCGTTCAAAAGTAATCGCCTGTGAATTTGAGACGCCAAAGATTTTATAAGTCGTCTTCACGAGGGAAATGCCACTGATTTCTAATCCTGTTTTGAACAAAGCACTCATCTTATGTCAGTAAGTATGATAAATGCGTGCTTTGCACAATTTTCAGAAGATGCTCAGAAAAGAGTGGCATTATTTTATATCACTCGGAAGCGTCTGTTTTGTTATAATAAGCTTATTTTTCTTTCGATCTTCTCGTTCTCACTTAAATTCACCTGCCACAGACAGATCTGCGATTCTCTCAACTTCTGAAATCGCCGAAAATTACTGAAACCTCAAAAACGTTCGACTCGAAATTTCCAATCACGGTTTATTTTCTCGTCCTATGCAGCTACGAATGAGGACCGCCCCGATAACAAGTCATAATTTTATTCGACAAGAATTGAAATAAAGAAATGGATGCTTTTTAGTTGCTTTTTGTTTCTTCAAGAAATGCATTGAATGGGACTTTTTGCTGCGAAGAAAACGATCCTGCCATTCGCATTCAAGTGTGGAAATTGATGTTTCGGTAACGAACCCAGAACTCATCAGCGCTGCCCATTATCGGAAAGGCAGTTCGGAGCCGGAAAATTGGTCTTCATCCGTCTTCCTTGGTTTCATAAGCGAAGCGAAAATTGCGCGACTGGGAACCTGAATTTCACATGTCACTTTCTATAAGTTGGTTAATGAACACTCAAGTCCAGCAGTACTGTATACTGCTGAACATCCTTCGTCCTCGGCGTTGGCGTGTCAAATAACGCCGAGTGAATTTTTTTCTTTGACGAAGATCACTGATGCTTTCGCTACCTTGATGACGTTGTAACAAATGCCAAGTTGAAGCATTTCTCCTCATGAATTGACCAAAAATGATTGAAATCCCTGCAATTTTCCACCGCTGTTGCTACAATTAATCTTTGCAACTTGCTGCTGCAACGTTCAAACTAAAACGGGAAGAAGGGATCAGTCGACCGTTTATTTTCCGTCTCGAGAGGTTCTATATATACCGAGAGACTTCCAGTAAAACATCAAAAGAACTTGAAAATTTTAAAGAAAAATCAAATGTGCTACGGATTAATGGTTAATTTTCATTTCTCAAGTACATATTGTATTGACAAATTTGAATGCTTCGTTGACACAATTAATCTTTGCCACTTGCTGTAAAAAGCGGCCGAGTGAAAGTGGGACACAAGACCATTTATACTGCATTTCCGGTGAAAAAGGTCTGATTGAGGGATTTTCCATAAAAACTGAAGGAATTACAGTATTTCCAAAGAATTTATATACAGTATATTAAAAACAGATTTGTGATGGATCAAAGGGGTTCGATTTTTCAAAGCATTTATGCCCAATTTTACATTTGTTCGTTTTGCAACGGATCGGCATTGAAAAATTCTAGAATCGAGGAAAATCGCATTCAAGGAGCAATATGAAGACGCGCACTTCTGAAGTTCTTAAACTGCACTAATTGTAAGCTCAATTTTTCCCTTCAATTTCAAAATCTTTTCCAAGGAATTTTAAATCACTGTGTCGTGTATATCTTGATTAAAATTGTCCCGGATGGAAAAATACAATGATGGTCATACTCCGAACAAAAGAAAGAGACTTTTTAAACCTCGTGAAGATTTTATATGTGAACCCAAAAAAATATGTTAAAATGAATAGATGCAATTATTTTGCAAGTCATGAATTGTTCAGGGTTGGTGCGAGTTGTTGAATATGAATTATCTTTGAAGTTCATGCTGTAGATTCATCGTAGATGATTTTAAAAATGAAATCACGTTATTCCCCGTATGTAAGGAACACGGCATTCGCGTGCAGCAAAATCAAACGTACTTTTGAAGATTAAAAAAAAACGCATATTAAATTACCAAACGCGAAACTCAACCACGACATGTATATATTCTCGTCTTGCGAGGTTAAAAACATCGAATCATACACTGACCACACATTTACGCGGGAAAATAATCGTAAGAAACCATCAGAATATAATACCGGTAGGAAATCAGCTTAGTAAAGGTCGCTTTTTTTTAAGAGGGAAAAGACCTTGGAAACTTTTGTGAGAATCGATTTTCCGTTTGAAATTATCTTCAAGTACTGTACTAGAGTAATTACTGCACATCCGAAATTCTGAAATCGTCGCTTTCCAAGATGATGACAGTGCAGATGCTTCGGAACGCAAAAGACGTTCTATAAGAATATCCTGCAATTTACTCTTGCTACTTTTGATGAAAATTATTATCAGGTTTTCGATTAACCGATTATTCCAACGTCTTCCAAAATAATCTTCTGGAGTTTGAGCCCATAACTGAACCTCTCTAAGTCAAATACTTCCCTAAGTATAATTTTTTTGAAGTCCTTGTCTGAATCATCTTAGAAACAATGCATTAAAAACCGTCCCCAGTGAAAGGCTTTTCCTCTAAAACCTGCACGAGTCGAACTTTTTTAGGCCTTTAGGCTATCATTTAATTGAAAAAGAAAAGAAAAAGCAATCAAAATGGGATTTGATGTGCTTCGAAAGGGTGTGACAGAGTAAATTGGGCAAACGAACCCCTGTCTCCAAGTTCAGCACCCTGTCAATTCATTTAATCATTTAATTGAAAAAGAAAAGAAAAAGCAATCAAAATGGGATTTGATGTGCTTCGAAAGGGTGTGACAGAGTAAATTGGGCAAACGAACCCCTGTCTCCAAGTTCAGCACCCTGTCAATTCATTTAGAAGCAATTCAGAGCCCAAAATATCACCATTTACAATTTCATGCAATTCTTCTGTTATTCCCACAACAAAAATGCTTGGTTTCATAACAAAAACCTCTGAAAATTGCAACCTCCCTAAGTTGAGACCTCTTTTAGTCAAATTTTTTGCTGGTCCCTCGAATTTTGATTTAGAGAGGCCTGACTATTGTATTGAAATGATAAAGTCATATTTTCTGCATGTTTTATGAATGCGAGCGATTCTCTTCAAACCAGTCTTCTTCAAATCCCCGAAAAAAAAACGAATAACTAAATTCCGTCGACCTAATCACATGCTGAGTTAGATAGAATATTTCTCTGCATGTTTGTGTTAGTGAGGCCCTTTTTCCAAAGGTGACCGAAAATAACAATACTGTACCGTTCTAGACAGGCTGTGAAATATTTGCGAGACATCAACCGATTTGCTTCCCAAACTTCGCAAGGAAATTTCGAATTGACCAAACTTGTAGTCACCCATTCGCTCGAGAAGGGCTCTTATTGAATACATGGAATTTGACAAAAAAAGATAAATAAATGAAACAACATGAACAATCAATATCAAAACCCGGAGGACGCGAGTGGAAAGGCTCTTCAAGCGATTGTGCCGAGCCAGCACATTTGCGCAGGAAACGACGATATCAGGCTTCAGATTGAATATTGAATTGCAGTTGAATAATGCATTCAGTGCTTTGGAAACGGTTACCCTGCTGATTGACACCGCGAAAATCGTGGACGCAATTTAAAATTAGAAGTAGAATACTTGGGGAGTTTGTGAAGCAGCTTATAATTGGGCTCTTGAACACATCAGCGAGGATTTTATTTTTTACTTCAAAAAAGCATTTCGCATCAATTGGTTAAAAATTTGCATTTCTATCTCATAACTTTTTAAACATTTTTTCCGCGCATTATCAGCTGTTTTTGACACGTTTTCTGTACTATTTTTGATCCTAGGATATGAAACATTCGAAAAATACCGAGTTCGGTACTTTTTCCTTCTTTTAACTTGAAAACGTTTTTGAACCTTGAATGATGCGTGCAACTTACTGATACAGTAATTCAGGGATCAATGAAGAGGATTTAATTAACGTGCGTCTTTCGAAAATATTCTGCTCTGAAATGTTGCAATTAGTTGCAGATAATTAACTCTTTAATCCCTCATTGGGGAAAGCAGCAATTAATAATGCACCCGCAGCCGATTATTCTTATTCATGGTAGCAAAATCTTGATCCTGTGGGGTAGGATTAATAAAAAAAAACATAGGAAATGAAATCATAAAGACAATCCTTCGGAGCGATGAATTCAGCTGAAGTGCCTCACTTTTGCTCAACTGAGAAAGCGTACAAGAACGAAAAAAAAAAGTGTGAAATAAGGTGAGTAAAAATGAAAAATCTGGCTGCGTGGAAATCCGACATTCCTCGTGCGTCTGCAGAAGTTTGAGAAAAATGCTGTTAAGAAGTTTATGGCGTAACGTTCACGGATGACATTCCAACATGAAAATATAATAGAAATCCGTTTCAGTTGGAGAATGCTTGGAGTTTCCGCGTGGACAAGAAATATGCAAAATGAACGAAATACAGTACAGGTGAAAAAATATATTTTTTAAATTTTACTCCATTTTCGAGAACGACACGATGACACACAGGTACCAGTTATTTTATGCATAATCCTGAGAATATCTTGCTCAGATAATTCTTCGACATTTAGAGGGAATTGCAGCCATCGAAGTTCAGTTCATATAGTGCCATATTTAAGTGCTAAAAAAAAAAGAATATGCAAAAAAGCATATTATTTTTTTCTTCGGAAAAATGCCGTGAAAAGACTGATGAATCCTACAATCAAATACTTTACTGTATTTGAGGATTCAAGTCACACCACAGTTTCTTACATGTGGCCCACACTCGAGACAACTACATGAACAAGCGAAACAGAAAAATAATGCTCTTCACCAGCTCACTTCCTACCCAGAATATCTGAATTCCAAAGCATCATTTCCACGGGTTTCACGTCGTTGGGGTAAACAATTTCTTTGCATCAATTTTTTTTCATTCAATTTTGAAAATCTTCTTGAGTGTTTCCACGCATTAGTCGAATGTTCTTCAGCAATTTTCTAAGAAATATAAGCTCTCCGCGGTCCACGCAATTTTTCTCTCGAAATTGCAGCTCAAAATCTGGGTGCGGTCAAAAGAAGCACACAAAAAGAAGGTTGATAGACGTCACTTTTTTCCTAGTGGATTTATAAAACTTTCCGCGTGGTTAATTTTAACCTGCGAGATCTGATTTTTATTTCGCATTGATAAAATCATTCGGAAAGTGTCGAAAATGTGTTCATTAGCCTCAAAAAACAGAATACACTGACTTCATCAATAGGAATTGAAAGAGGTAATCCCGACAGACTTCCTCTTCCTTTATTCTCTCTTCTTTTTCTTTTTTTTTAATATGTCTTTCACCGCGTATAGGGACGGCGGAGGTCGCACACGCAATTATTTCGTCCAGCCCGGCGATGACACCCGACCACGCGATCTGTCACGAAACGGGTTCCTTTTTCACGGTCACAGGGTCTTCATCACCTTNATAAGCTCTCCGCGGTCCACGCAATTTTTCTCTCGAAATTGCAGCTCAAAATCTGGGTGCGGTCAAAAGAAGCACACAAAAAGAAGGTTGATAGACGTCACTTTTTTCCTAGTGGATTTATAAAACTTTCCGCGTGGTTAATTTTAACCTGCGAGATCTGATTTTTATTTCGCATTGATAAAATCATTCGGAAAGTGTCGAAAATGGGTTCATTAGCCTCAAAAAACAGAATACACTGACTTCATCAATAGGAATTGAAAGAGGTAATCCCGACAGACTTCCTCTTCCTTTATTCTCTCTTCTTTTTCTTTTTTTTTAATATGTCTTTCACCGCGTATAGGGACGGCGGAGGTCGCACACGCAATTATTTCGTCCAGCCCGGCGATGACACCCGACCACGCGATCTGTCACGAAACGGGTTCCTTTTTCACGGTCACAGGGTCTTCATCACCTTTCCCGCAGGGAAACACGAAAATGCCGACAGACGACCTTACCCATTGTCCCTTGGGGAGAGACGAAGCCCGGCTGGTCCTGAGCTCTCCTCGCAGTGAGTACGGGGCTTCAGTTGCACAACTGCTCTGTGCGCTCCGGTTTCGAGACGAGCATACATACACACGCGGGCTTCACGTACTTCCTGAACGGAACTTCACACAGCGTGTCAGCTACACATTTATTTTTTATTTTTACTTTTTTTTAACTACTGACGAACAGGTTGTAATTGTGGATTCGTGCCAGCAAGAATGAGCGGTACCGAATTTGCGCAAAATAATGAGACGTCATCAAGCGTAAAAGGACTCTTATTTTCGTGTCTCAAAAATTAAGACAACTTAGTCCCAGCATATTAGATGTACAGTACTTTCCGTACCCGTCAGAGGCCCAGAACCAGAGTAAAATACTTAACCCTCTCAGCCTTTTGATGCAACCTAAATATTTTGAAAGATCACGACCATATAAATCATAACTATTACTCTAGTGTCTTTGAAGCGAATAAATGTTTAAAGGATATGTTTGAATGTTTTACCATTATTTGATTTAAAATACTGCATGGCGCCCGTCAGATGAGATCGCGAATTTCCCGAACAAATCTAAGGTGCCACCAATTTAAAATGTAGTAAGACACATGACAATTAAAATCCAAAATAAATATAAATGCGTTTTCTCATGCCAACGTGAGATAAAATATTACTCGTTTTCAAATAAATACGATAGAATAATCACGTAAATATAGAACATGGTAATTTCTACACCCCTTTGAATTTTCAAGCCCTTGTAAAAAAAAAAGCTGATGAATAATTTGCCATACAAAATACCATAAGCTCTACAGCATAGGATGAACTACCCGTATGATATGCACCAGTTTTCCAGTGGAGAACGTCACATTTAAACGATTTCATGCCGCTTTTTTTGCAAAAGCGTCGAAGAAAATGACTTTGAGATCCATAAACTACATAAAATGTTGGACATTTGGCATTGCTGTAGTAACATACTGTATCCAAGGTTTTCGTGTTCCGCGTGTAAGACACAAATTCGTCCTAAGATGTAGTAAAATTATTGGGTGACCTATATTTTTCTTCCTTAAAAATTCCGCCGAATTCAAACAACTTTTTTTTGCGTATACGTACAGTATTGTAATAAATACCGCAAATCCTTTTACAGAACGCTTTGAAATAATTATGTATGAGGAATGGCTGATTGTTTTGCCCAGACGTTGAAGCAATATTTAGAATACGAATCTAGAACACCATTGATTCTTAAACGTGTCCTGATCCATTTTATTAGGTAAAAATTACCCCGTAAATTCGATAGAAGACCGGTGTTTCGATCGACTGCAATCTCAACACTTCAGTTGCATATTCTTTTATTGTTGAAGTACAGTACAGTACTGTATTGTGGTCGTAAGGAAACTTTTTTAAATGAAATATTTCTACTTGCTCTGTACTGTTTCTCAACTCGCGGGAATAATCAACTCCAACATCAATTAAAGGAAATGAGACGACGGAAATCATAAAACGGCGGAATCGAGAGGTGAGACAGGATAAATTAGAAAATTTTCTCATCCAAAACCCACCTTCCACGTGATGTATATCGGGATTTTTTACACTCCGAAAATTTAAACTCATTCCAAAATTCATTTGCGCAATTTTTTCATTTCAACGATCAACTTTTGCATTTATAGGTTGCAAAATGTTCGTATCGTAAGTAATGGAAATTTCTGATCGTGCGTTCGATGAAATTGATGCATTTGCACGCGTGTAAATTCTCGGGCACTCTGGGACAAAAGCCAAGCGAACCGTTACGTTCTATGTTGTCGTAAAACAAAAAGAAAATCAGGAAAACAGTAGGGGGAACTAATCGAATCTTTGAAAAGAAAGGATTTTAATGAAATCTGACAAGAATCTGATTAATCATCAATCAAAACTTGACAGAAAGACGTCACACGTACTGCTTCTACAAAGCTTTCATATGTAAAGTCGCTACACAGAGCTGAATTTTGATTCACAAATGTAAAAAAAAAATCTGCATCTTCCCGAGATTGATTTTTTTTTTTTACAGAAAACATGAATCAACATTTTTGTAATGTGGTAAGACATGTATAAAAATGGCTTCACGTGAATAAAAATCATTATTACACTTGTAGTCTAATGAGACGCATTCCCCTGCGAATACCAAGAGCACCTACGCATGTTCAGACCTCGGACACTACTCCAAAGTTTCTCCTGAATTCGCCCTAAAATGTTTTCTCACGAAAGAAATGGGTACTTTTCAGAAAATAACGACAAAAAGACCAGAGAATCGTCCAAATAAACACGAAATCGTGGCCCCCAAGGGGCCGGCGTTTCTTAGGTTCCGTCAAGAAAAGGAACTTCGATCCCCGCGAGAAAAACACCCTTCGATGGATTTTTTTGTTGCATTCTTGAAAAACTAACGGCGACTAACGAAGTAACAAAATTGATAAGAAAATTCCAATCCCTTGACTATCCAAAACTTCGTAATCAGAAAATACGTAAAAGAGAACGAGGATGAAAAACTAACCTTGCTTCAATATTTTTACCATTTCTTCAAGTTATAGCTTTAATTAATAATAGCTTAAATTTAAATTTCAGATTGCTAACCAATTTTGTGACTCTAATTGCGATGGCATCAAAAGAACGGGTTCATAAAAAAGCGTACCTTTGAGAACAAGCTCAAGGGTCGATCCAAATTTTAGAAGATTTATCTTCTTTCAGTTTCATTTACTTGATTCGCAATGAGCCAATCAAATGTTCACTATAGATCGTCGAATAATTTAACAAAGCTTTCCATGCAATTTCTTCCCAGGATGGCAGCGAGAAATATGCATATATTGAAGTGTTTCGGCAGAATGCAGCTTTTCTGTCCAAGTTCCGGGTGATGTTAAAAATCCAATGTGAACGAATCACAAGATATTTTTCATTATGCATTTTATCCAACGACTCTCCTGGAAACACTACAGCAATGCATCTAGAAATTCAAATGGCAAGTTGTACATTTTATTACCACAACCATATCAGAAAATCAACATTATAATCCCGCACTGTTTTATTTTAAAACTATCTTTCTTGCAACTCGAAAGAGCACAAGGTCTCTGCAAATTAAAACCAAGGGTAGTTTTTTTCTTTCGAAATCTTCAGTTCGAAATATCGGTTTTCCCGATTGTTATACGTATAACCATTCACACGTAACAGCAGTGGAAAAAAAAGAACGGCGCGGTATTATTTTTCCTTCGCCAAAAAGGCAATCGGTTTTCTGCGCAATAAAAGAAAAAAAAAACGGGTTTCTTTCCAGTCACAGACAGTGAAAAAAAGCAGCATATCCAACGCAGGGCCATATATATATATATGCTCGTCTCCTCTCTTCACAGAGCACGATTCTTCATGGCATAACTGTTTGGTGATCACCAAGCTGCCAGCCACAGGTCGACGAGAGACGCCACAAGAAAACGCGCTGATCCGTGAACTGCAATCACGCGGCTATACACCGGTGTAACTGTCTCAACATTTCCCTATCCCAAGTACATTCCCCACCGAAAGCACAAACTTTGTCCCAACTTTTCCTCCATGCTGTTTCTTATGGTACAGGTGGACTCTCTACAAAAATCTTGTCTACAACGATTTTCTCTGTACAGTAAACAGATTTTTCTTCTGGAATTTAGGTTTGAAGAGAACGAAATTCACATCTTGGATTTCGCTGAAATTCAAACTAAATTCATCGGACAAATTTTTTTTAGAGAAGATTTCGTTGTAGAGACAGCACATCTGTAGTATCTCTTCTAAAAAGAAAACAAAACAAAATATTGGCGCGGTTTTCATAGGATTGAAGTCAATAATAAACCAAAAAAGATTCCGCTGAATTCTCTCTTGCATATTTTTTTACGAATTTTCAGAAATTACGCCGTCACAACAAAAAAAAATACAGTCTTGCGTTCCTCTTGTGGTATTATCATTAGGTAAGCTAAATTATACGTTATTTAAAATAACAGCTGAATATTATAGCTATTGCCTTCGCACTACTCCAATTTTTGACTACCGGGCTCGATTTTGAAAGATGGCATAGAAACAGCACCTTAAAAATCAAAGAAAAACATCATTTGGTACACTTCGATGTTTCATGAAAATGCGAGGAACATTGAAAGTGTTCAACTCATTAAAAAATGTAATTGTAAAAATAAAAAATGGTCAAGTATCTCCCAGTGAAAACATTTGCCTGACTTGTCCATACTTTTGTGTCAATTATTGTACATTGATTGCTGGGAAGCTTTACGGAAATTTTAAATTTATCGAGCGAGAAGTTTCCCACTTCGGACCTGCTGAAATTGAAGCAATTCCTTTTATAAGATTAACAAAGGCGTAATCTGTATTCATCACGTCATATCGGTTGGAGGATTCCGAGTTTGACTCAAAAAGTCAAAAATGCAAAAAAACATCTCCTTCAATTTCCTGAATCAAGTTTATGCATCAATTTTCAAAAAATTCTGATCGTTCTCACGGAATCATTAAATTGAAAAGTTGAAAAAGGAAGGCGACCCACAAAATATAACGCCTTTCATTTTTCGCGAAGTTTGCTGATTGAGATCCCAGGGAGTCTTAAAACAACAACCGCACTTTTTGAGTTACCAACAAAAACTGCGAGGGCAGCGATATGAACTCTATAAAAATGCTTATATAGAAACGTACAGTATTTTACTGTAATGTTTTTTTTTCTCGAAAAACATAGAAAAAAACGGAAAAGATCAAGCTTTGTACTGGATCTCATAAATGGAAACGAAGAAGGGGAAAAAAGCACCACTTTCCAGCGGGTTAACGTGGGACTGTTAGTGACCGGTCACTGAACTCGTTGCAGCGGTCGAAAAAAGTGATTTTAAAAACAGCCAAGTCTGCTGCGCAGGGAAAATGAGTGCCCCAAGCTCTTGCTCGAGTTGTATATTCCACATTAAATTTTCAATCAGGCATGAACTCTCTTGGGTTTTCAATATAAGCGTTCCGAAACAGAAACCTCCATTTTCCTCGTTGAAAAGCTCACCGAAGAAAGCATTCAACAGTTACTCTGACCCCTTCTCAAAAGTTCTGCTTCTTCCCCCGGAGCAATTTACGGTCCCGCTTCACATCAGTAATCTCGTAGAGAAGCAGAAAATACGGTACAATATCTGTACACTAATTGAAGTCCATGCTGAGGGTCGCCAGCAGGCAATCCTTATGAAAAATTAACGGCTCCCTGCAGCTACATTCCACACTTCACGAAAAGCGGGACTCACGATAAAATATCTTTGCAATTCCACTTGCCGGAATGAGAAGGAAGTTGAAAAATAAATTTTCCATCTTCTTATACGAAAGAATTCCGGCCAACTCTGAGTGAGTCATTCCGGAAAAATACTGAACAAATAATGTTCATCACACACAAGTCACAACAGCCACAGCTAGGAACTCGAATGCTGCAGAATATTCACGGTATATTATCAATACTTCTTTCATAGAAATTTAATCATTAAAGACTGACACAAAAATACGAATCAAGTTCAAAACTTGGATACTTGCAATGAGAGTCATCGACTCTGATTTTTTAATGAACTTCAGTATTTTTTCATGATCGTTAATTACTCAATTTATATCAAATAGCGTCGATTCCATCAGATGATTCTAAAATACGTTTTCTTTGTTTTTGATTATTAGTGATTTGAAGTTTTCCGGGAAAAAAAACACCGATTCAGAACTCATAATCCCACATAATCAGGGCTTCTCGTTTGAGGCGTGACTCATTTTTACGAGAAATATCTCTGATATTTGTTTTTGATTATTAGTGATTTGAAGTTTTCCGGGAAAAAAAACACCGATTCAGAACTCATAATCCCACATAATCAGGGCTTCTCGTTTGAGGCGTGACTCATTTTTACGAGAAATATCTCTGATATGCCGATAACATTATAATATCTATGCCGAATCAACGCCTGTGGGAAAGTTCTCCCTGGAACTTCAATTCGTTCATTGCAAATTTTGAAAGGAAAAATTAAACTTTACTAAACTTTGCCTGAATGAAGCTTGTTGCAAACAAAATAAATAAAAGCATTGAAAGTGCCAAATAATACAAATTGCCTCAAATGGCTTCATCGCTTCAACTGCTGTTGGTCTTAGAAAGCGTCAAGAAACCTTAAAAAAAAAACCCAAAAGCCAGATATTCTTCCTCAATACAAAGAACACACACTGGCTCGAAAAAATATAGTGAACTTGAGTAAAAGTAGATAAAAACCAGACTAAAGGAAAAGATTCAGTTATAAAGCGGACACATATCTAAAAACCATAAATACTGCTAAAATAAAAACACCGGTAATTCTCCGAATACCATATATAGACATATTGATTTGCATTCATCCAATACAGAGGTGGTAAAACTTTTCGATGAAAAAATGACGAAGCTCGAGTGTTCTAAAATTCCCTCTAAAAAAAATTTCATGTTAAACCGGACAGATTGTCGTTTGTATATTCTATAGTAACACAAACGGATTCGCCCTGGATTGATTCTCAGCAGAATCAGATCATTTTTCCAAGACAAATTGATTTCTCGATACATTTTTTATCATTTTTTATTTATTTTCTGAATACGACATGCACAGTAAATCCGTTTTGAATGTAGGAAAGTCCGGACGCTTTCATGCGTCAAATCGAATATTGTACACCGTAAAATATAATCAATTGCCATCGAAATATTTGTTAACAATTGAGTAAAATTTGTGAAGTGACGTGACATAATGCATTTAATTTTTCCGAAAATCTAGCAGTGCATTAGCTCAAAGAATTAGTCAATCAGGGGGGGGGACTGAATTAAATATATAATTTGTTTAGTTTCATTAGTGAATCAAATTTCGGAGCCGATTGATCAAATGTCCGGTTCGTTTGAGTTCGGATATTGAAAGTCCTATACTGCAAATAAATGTTCTTTTTTTCTTGTAAAAGATCGAAAATTGCTAAAGACTTATTCGTCAATTATAATAATCAGCATCGGACCTATTATTATATAGCCCAAAATGATTGTTCGGCGGCATCGGAGCGTGAAACGGGGTTAAGAATATTAAACGATGACCAGTTTCTTGTATGTGTACACAGTATTTCTTTGTTCGACAACCCAGGAAAGGTTTAGAGTCATCGGCATCGAACACGCGAGTAAAACACAACGGGACAAAAACAAAAACGAAATAAAAATGAAAATAAACGCGGAAGTGTGGAAACTAACCTGTCGCTGCCAGGCGGAATCGCCGCTCGAGGACATCAGCTGCTGCTGTTCAGATGAAGGCTTCCCGTTCCCGGGTCTCTGCTGAAGACGTGTCAGCGCCTGTTGCTGCTGAGGCGACATGACCTGCTTCGTCATCCCTTTCGAGTGTGCCACTGGGTCGGTAAATGAACCGTGTCCACTCCTGTTGATTTAAAAGGCATGAATGAGGTGTTTTCTCTCGTATTTCAGGCAACATAAATCCCGAGTAAGTATGAAAGACTCTCTTCTTTTCCAATTAAATAACAAATAAAATCATGTTGCATCGAATATTCGATCTACTGTCGAACTCGTGCGGGGAAGCTTAGCAATGTTTCTGAAAAACATAATACCTACAAATTAAGTTAAGTTAAAAATTCATCTAAACGATTAATCGCGACACCTTCCAATTTCCAATAATAAAAAAGAATCGTCCTTTCGAGTGTACCACTGGTACATCGGTAAACGAACCGTGTCCACTCCTGTTGATTTAAAAGGCATGAATGAGGTGTTTTCTCTCGTATTTCAGGCAACATAAATCCCGAGTAAGTATAAAAGACTATCTTCTTTTCCAATTAAATAACAAATAAAATCATGTTGCATCGAATATTCGATCTACTGTCGAACTCGTGGGAGGAAGTGTAGCAATGTTTCTGAAAAACATAATACCTACAAATGAAGTTAAGTTGAAATTTCATCTAAACGATTATTCGCGACACCTTCCAATTTCCAATAATAAAAAAGAATCGTCCTTTCGAGTGTACGACTGGGTCGGTCAACGAACCGCGTCCACTCCAGTTGATTTAAAAAGCATACATGAGGTTTTCCTCTCACATTTCAAGCAACATAAATTCCGAATAAATATAAAAGACACTCTTCCTTTACAATCAAATAACAAATAAAATCATGTTGCATCGAATATTCGATCTACTCTCAAACTCATGGGAGAAGTGTACGAGTTTTTCTGAAAACATAATACCGTACCTTTAAGGGATATTAAATCCAAAATTCGTCTAAAACCAGTGTTTGCCAACCTTCTTGGGCTTGCAGACCTCCCACATTTTTATGGAATTTTCACAGACCAGCAAATTTCCAAAAAACTTTCTGCGGGCTGGCAAAGTTTTATCAAATTTTTGCTGAGTCAAACAATTCGTTTTTTAAAAACTTCATGTCAGGTTTAAAAAAAAGTTGAGAACCAATGCAGTCATTATAGTGAAACGTCTTCAAAAATTTGAAAGATGGGCTTGAAAAAAGGTTTCTCAGAATGAAAAAATCAATATAATGTATTTAAGCTGGTGAAAATTTGTCTCAAGTGCTATTAGGAGAAGAGCAAACTTCTATTTTTCATCAGATAATTTCAACTGCCATTGTCTTTCCAAAATTCAAGGTACAGATTAGACTTCATTGGTAGCTTTGATACATTTATTATGCTGAAGAAAATTTTCCCAAGACCGGCAAAAAACTTCTGTGGACCGGCGCCGGTCCGCGGACCACGGGTTGGGGACCACTGATCTAAACGAACATTGTATTCGCAACAACTTCCAATTCCCAACAAAAAAGCATGAGAATTTTAATTATAATTCTTTCGATAAATTGTTAGAGGGAATTAGGCTGAAAATTGAATGCAATCAAGTGTAGCGGTCATATTCGCAAGCAAAAATACTTAAATTATTAATACTTCATGCTTAAAAATCTTCATTCTGATTCTTGCTCTATTTTGTTTGAGGTGATCAGGCTTAACATTGAATGCGATGAACTGAATTTTATATTCGTAAGAAAAATACTTCAACTAGAAGCACTTCAGCAGGCAGAAAAATCCTAATTCTACTTATTGCGCTAAAATTTTCGAGGTGATGAAGCTGAAAATTGAATGAAACAAAGTGCCTTTTATATTCGCAAGCAAAGTACATGTACCTTACTTTATTATGGAAAGTGGAGCATTCTTTAATATATCACGGCGTAAAGTGAGTAAAAGGGGTAATCTGAGTAAGTATTTCATAATTTAATATTGTGCGTCGTACAAGAGAGGGAGAAAATAGACAACGCTTTCTAAAATTTTGCACTTCAATCATCATTGGAAATATGCATGCATCCGTAACGTGGTGATTTCATAATCAAATAAGGAATCACGGTTTTCCTTTGAAGATTTTTAAAAGCGATGCGAATTCGATTTCAACATCAACCGGAATCGATGCGGCGAACTGTGATATGATGTAAGAGCGGCTCATCAAGATTTCACGTCAAATGACATGAATGTAAAAGATCAAACGATGTCAAAATCTTTTCGCTTTCTAAAGAAGAACATTAAGTACAAGTGAATTGAAAATATTTCCAAAAAAGAATCTACCTTCCCACGCACAACCTTCAATCTTTCTATCTCGGAATTCCGTCTCGTAGGCGATTGGATTTATGCGGGTTCAAAGTCTCTTTCAAACCATTCCGAAAACGAATAAGAAGGGGTTTGAATTTCAAGGCAAGCTCGTACAGGGGTTTTAAACCGATGACATTTCTTTGAGCAGATACAGTACCAGTGTACAACACACATACATTCTAATTACGGAAAGACCTTTCGAAAAGGAAACTTTATTTTTGCAATTCGGATGCACATTTTCACAGAAAATGAAACTCGCAGAGAAAGAAATACAGCCCGGCTTCTCCTGGGCTCGGATTTAGACTACTCATTCCGTTTTGAGGAAACACGTGCAGGAAAACAAAATATTTACATGTTGATTTAATTATTTTGCGAGACGAATTTGGAGCTATAGGTACTGTATTTCATTTTTAAAACAGAAACAATAGTAGATTGAACCGTCTGAATTTATGGCTCTGTCCTACGATAAATGCCGTACCAGAAACTTATTTATGATATTTTATCACTTTTCGGCTGGCGTTGAATGCAGGGGTTTTTGGAACTCGAAAATTAGCATTTGCTCTCAAATCTCAAGGAACTTTCCACTTCGTAGGAGAATAGTTATCAGCAACACTTAAGAGGATGCTGCAAGTTTTAGACGCAGCAGGAACAGCAGGCCACTGGAATTTCCCCATAAAAGCAAGACTTGATATTATGAAAGTTTCTGATCTAAAATTCTCCAAAGAAAATACGATAAACTTGCAGGTATTTTTTTCTTCAGGGTAAGTCTTACAGTATTTTCAAATGAAAGAATGCTCAGCTTTAAGGAATCTTTGCGGTTGTTTGTGGAGTTGTTTGGACATCAAGATCATTGTTTCACGGGATCTTCAAGATAAATCACTGTGGTAGGAATCCAAGTGAAGTACGTGGGTTCAAGAGAAAAACTTTAAAAAATTTTGAAGGATGACCAGTCGGTAAATAAATCAACTGACCACATGCACATCTTGCTGAAACTCATACAGAAATCGACATTATTATTTCAGAATTCGGATTCCGCATTCAATTCCGATACGGACTGTACAATTTCTGATGATCTAAAGCAGTGTTCCCCAAACCGTGTTCCCCAAAACAGAAGTTTTTTGCCGGTCCGCGAGAAATTTGCAGCATAATCAGTCAATCAAAACTTGGAATGAAGTCTGTAATCTTTACCTTAAGTTTAGGAAGGACAATGGCAATCACAATCATCTGATGAAAATAAAAGTTTGGATTTTCTTTCTAATAACTCTTAAACGCATCTTCACCTGCTGAAATAAATCTTTTGATTTTATTTTGAAAAACTTTTCTTCAAACCCACCTCTTTAATTTGTTGATGGTATTTAGCCGTAGCTACTCCATTGGTGCTCAACTGAATTTTTGGAGAAAAAACCCAGAAACCTTCAAATATCTGCTATAAAATCTTTCAAGCAAAACTCGTTAAGTCTGCAAACATTTTATGAAGCTTCGACATTCTGGAGAAGTTTTTTTTGGGAATATGCTAGTTCACAAAAAATGTTTTAGAAATTTTCCCCGGTTCGCAACAAATTTTATGGGAATTTGCCGGTCCGCGGGTCCAGAAAGGTTGGGGAACACTGATCTGAAGTAGTATTTTTTCAAGTCAGATGAGGTCAAAAGCCACATCAACAAATTTTTGTGCCCAATATCCACTTTTCAGGAATGGAGAGTCCTTCCAGGCAACAATAGACAATATTTTTCATGTCTCTCAAGTAACAGCCGTCATTTATTCAAACGCTTGTAAGAACTTTTTTCCATTGTCTATGACACATTCATTCACAATTAAAAATGGCTCCGAATTTTCTCTGTGAATGAAAAGTTTCACATTTAATTCAGTTCAATGCAATGAATCACAAACATGACCTTGTAGAGTTTTGAAAGATTTCGAAATGTATCTTCGAATTTGGCAGCTGCTATTTTGAAAATTAAACGGGACAGAGTATAAGCATCTCTGCGGGCCGGATCCGGTCCATCACGGGCCGTATATGTTGGGCAACACTGGTCTCATTCGATTAAATAGTCAACAAAAAAAGTTTCAAAAAACAAATCAGGACACGGCACAGCATGCGTGCTTGCACGATGAGACGCTTGACAAGGTAATTAATGGTTTTGAAGGCGCATGTTTTTTTCTAGAATGTAATTTTATGTTTGTTTTTCAATCAATGAAAACTGACGAGAAAAGAATGTGTGTCTGTATAACCTACGAGAAATGATGAAATGCAAGACTGACCGGAACTTGAGCATCTTCCGCAGCAGGTGGGAGTTTCCGTTGAGCGCGAGGTCGACACCCGAGTCCTCGCTCGGCGTCCGGGTGTCGTCCACGTCGTCGGCGCTGAGCAGATCACCGCCCAAAAATGACCCGTTGCCCATCGACTGCTTCCCACCTCCGTCCCCTTTGTTTCCGCCTTCGCCCGCAGACCCACTCTGACCTTGTTTTCCCCCGAGGTACGTCAATCCCAGCCGACCAGAGTTCTGAAAATAAAATGTTTTCGCTTCATGTTACAGTCATCTAAACTGGATCCTGGATCCTTGATATTTGACCAAAAATCCTCAACAAAAAAAAACTGGATTTAACCCTGTCCGATCGGACGGCAGAGGGTTCATTTCCATCGTGAGGCAAAGTCAGGCTATTTTCGGGGGGTGGAGCATTTCAGTTTGACCCAAGGTCGCTGAAATGCTACCAGGTTGAGAAGGTCTAAGTCGGGAAAAATCCGGGGGACGAAATCTCTTTTGTTTTCAGGAATCTTCCATACTAATCCTATACCAGGAATGCAGGAAAAAATGCAGCCCAGTCAGGGATTTTTTTTAATTTTCATCCAAAATTTTCTGCTGGATTAGAAAAAAATGTTGGACTTTTTCCGGACTCAGGCCTTTGTACAAAAGTTGCATTTTTTAAATTGCAAGTTCTTAGTGACACAAAATTTTGCGAAAATATCCGGACTTCGCCGCACAAGGGTTAATCTCGATTTCTTTCGTGTGAATAACTTACCGCAGCATAAATTTTTTGAAGAAGTACAATGCATAAAACAATAGAAAAAAGTAATTTAAAAATAAAACTCTCAATCAGCCTGGGACAACGCCGAAAATCTTGGGTTTA